>ONZH01021675.1:0-37076 GCA_900303285.1 Rhinella marina
CAGAGTGACCAAGTCGACTGATCGGTAGCAGTGGAACCAACATAAACATTTTACCCTGACACAGAATGGCGGTGAACCCAGAGTAACCAAGTTAGACTGAGGTAGCAGGTGAACCACATAAACATTTACCCTGACACAGCATGGAGGTGAACCAGAGTCGGACCAAGTTAAGGGTAAATTTTTATGTGGTTCACCTGCTACCTCATCTAACTTGGTCACTCTGGGTTCACCTCCATGCTGTGTCAGGGTAAATGTTTATGTGGTTCACCTGCTACCTCAGTCTGACACATCATAGCGGTTATAACAGAGTGACCAAGTTAGACTGAGGTAGCAGGTGAACCACATATAAATTTACCCTGACACAGCATAGCGGAACAGAGTGACCGAGTTAGACTGAGTTAGCAGGGGAACCATATAAAAATTTACCCTGACACAGCATGGCGGTGAACCTAGAGTGACCAAGTTAGACTGAGGTAGCAGGTGAACCACATAAACATTTACCCTGACACAGCATGGCGGTGAACCTAGAGTGACCAAGTTAGACTGAGGTAGCAGGTGAACCACATAAAAATTTACCCTGACACAACATAGAGGTGACAACAGAGTGACCAAGTTAGACTGAGATAGCAGGTGAACCAGAAATAAATTTACCCTGACACAGCATAGTGGTGTCAACAGTGTCACCAAGTTAGATTGAGGTAGCAGGTGAACCACATATAAATTTACCCTGACACAACATAGCGGTGACAACAGAGTGACCAAGTTAGACTGAGATAGCAGGTGAACCAGAAATAAATTTACCCTGACACAGCATAGTGGTGTCAACAGTGTCACCAAGTTAGATTGAGGTAGCAGGTGAACCACATATAAATTTACCCTGACACAGCATAGCAGTGACCAAGTTAGTTGTGTGCTTCACCTGCTACCTCAATCTAATTTGGTCACTCTGTTGTCACCGCTATTCTGTGTCAGGGTAAATTTATATGTGGTTCACCTGCTACCTCAGTCTCACTTGGTCACTCTGGGTTCACCGCCATGCTGTGTCAGGGTTCAATTTTTGGTGGCTCTCCTGCTACCTTAACTAACTTGGTCACTTGTTGGTGTCAACACTAGACTGCGGCTACTGTACCGCACACGATATAATTGTTAACTGCACTGTAGTATATATGACTGAGAGAAAAACGTAGTCTTTAAATGGCAGCTATTGTAGCGCAAACTACTTATTTTTTCACTGGACTGTAGTATATATAACTGGGAGAAAAAATGTAGTCTTTAAATGGCGGCTATTGTACCGCAAAATACTCAATTTTTCACTGGACTGTAGTATATATAAATGAGAGAAAAACGTATTCCCTAGACTGCACTACAGATCCCAGCAAGCCCAGGTACAGCAGCATCAGCAGCAAAAATGAGTACTGAGAGGACTTTGGGCACATTCTTTGGGGTCTGTGTGGACCACGTGCTGTCCCTTCTGCCACCAGTCGCTGTGCACAGTGTGCAGCCAAGATGGCTGTAGCTGCACTACAAGTCGCAGCCAGCAGCCTGAAGGAGACCAAGAAAAAAAAAAAGGTGTTTGTAAGGGCTGTTGGGTTCTTTGATAATGATTCCTGCCTAACCAACATCTAAATTGAGGCCCTAGCACTCTCCCTGACAGACAGCAGCTCTATCCCTAATCTCATGCAGGCGGCGTCTGACGCGAGCAGCGCGGGACCAGATTCTTACATTTCCAGGTCATCTGATCTGGCCAGACAATCCCTGCTATCGACTTGTAGGGGTCCCACGTGATGCTAGGAGGTACCAAAGACTCTCCTGCATGTTGATTTGCTGAGAAAAGGCGCCTAAAATGCAGGAAGAGGAAGATGCCATTTCCTCGAGGATCGTGATATGCTCGTCCGAGTATCAAACATGTGCGAATACCCTAATGCTCGGACGAGCATGTTTGCTCATCTCTATTAGCAATATATGTGGCTTGTCTGTATGGCAAATAACGCCACAAATAGTTATTTAAAACGAACAACCCCACAAACACGAATTCCCAGTTTTTTTGGCAATTCAACTACACTGAAAAAGTTAGCACTCTATGGCGCTTGTCTGTATGGCAAATAACGCTGCAAATAACAACCCCAGAAACACTTATTCACTGTTTTTTTGGTAATTCAACTACACTGAAAAAGTTAGCACTATATGTCGCTTGTCTGTATGGCGAGTAACGCCACAAATAGTTATTTAAAACGAACAACCCCACAAACACGGATTCACTATTTTTTTGGCAATTCAACTACACTGAAAAAATTAGCACTCTATGGCGCTTGTCTGTTTGTATGGCGAATAACGCCGCAAATAGTTATTTAAAATGAACAACCCCACAAACACGTATTCACTGTTTTTTTGGCAATTCAACTACTCTGAAAAACTTAGCACTATATGGCGCTTGTCTGTTTGTATGGCGAATAATGCCACAAATAGTTATTTAAAATGAACAACCCCAAAAATACAAATTCAGTTTTTTTTAGCAATTCAACTACACTGAAAAAGCAATATAAGGCGCATTTCTGTATGGCGAATAACGCCACAAATAGTTATTTAAAATGAACAACCCCACAAACACGGATTTACTGTTTTTTTTGGCAATTCAACTACACTGAAAAAGTTAGCACTATATGGCGCATTTCTGTATGGCGAATAACGCCACAAATAGTTATTTAAAACGAACAACCCCACAAACACGGATTTACTGTTTTTTTTGGCAATTCAACTACACTGAAAAAGTTAGCACTATATGGCGCTTGTCTGTTTGTATGGTGAATAATGCCACAAATAGTTATTTAAAATGAACAATCCCACAAACACAGATTCACAGTTTTTTTAGCAATACAACTACACTGAAAAAGCAATATATGGCGCATTTCTGTATGGCGAATAACGCCACAAATAGTTATTTAAAATGAACAACCCCACAAACACGGATTTACTGGTTTTTTGGCAATTCAACTACACTGAAAAAGTTAGCACTATATGGCGCTTGTCTGTTTGTATGGGGAGCAACGCCGCAAATAGTTATTTAAAATGAACAACCCCACAAACACGGATTCACAGTTTTTTTGGCAATTCAACTACACTGAAAAAGTTACCAATATATGGCGCTTCTCTGTATGGCGAATAACGCCACAAATAGTTATTTAAAACAAACAACCTCACAAACACGGATTCACAGTTTTTTGGCAATTCAACTACACTGAAAAAGTTAGCACTATATGGCGCTCTTCTGTTTGTATGGCGAGTAACGCAGCAAATAGTTCTTTAAAATGAACATCCCCAAAAACACGGATTCACAGTTTTTTTGGCAATTCAACTACACCGAAAAAGTTAGCACTATATGGCGCTTGTCTGTTTGTATGGCGAATAATGCCGCAAATAGTTATTTAAAATGAACAACCCCTCAAACACGGATTCACAGTTTTTTTTGGCAATTAAACTACAGTGAAAAAGTTAGCACTATATGGCGCTTGTCTGTTTGAATGGCGAATAATGCCACAAATAGTTATTTAAAATGAACAATCCCACAAACACAGATTCACAGTTTTCTTAGCAATTCAACTACACTGAAAAAGCAATATATGGCGCATTTCTGTATGGCGAATAACGCCACAAATAGTTATTTAAAACGAACAACCCCACAAACACGGATTTACTGTTTTTTTGGCAATTCAACTACACTGAAAAAGTTAGCACTATATGGTGCTTGTCTATTTGTATGGTGAATAACGCCGCAAATAATTTAAAATGAACAACCTCACAAACACGGATTCACTGTTTTTTTTGGCAATTCAACTACACTGAAAAAGTTAGCACTATATGGCGCTTGTCTGTTTGTATGGGGAACAACGCCGCAAATAGTTATTTAAAATGAACAACCGCACAAACATGGATTCACAGTTTTTTTGGCAATTCAACTACACTGAAAAAGTTACCAATATATGGCGCTTGTCTGTATGGCGAATAACGCCACAAATAGTTATTTAAAACGAACCCCACAAACACGGATTCACTGGTTTTTTTTGGCAATTCAACTACATATGGTGCTTGTCCATTTGTATGGCGAATAACGCCACAAATAATTACTTAAAATAAACAACCTAACAAACACGGATTCACTGTTTTTTGGCAATTCAACTACACTGAAAAAGTTAGCACTATATGGCGCTTGTCTGTTTGTATGACGAATAATGCCGCAAATAGTTATTTAAAATGAACAACCCCACAAACACGGATTCACTGTGTTTTTTTGGCAATTCAACTACACTGAAAAAGTAAGCACTATATGGCACTTGTCTTTATGGCGAAAAACTCCACAAATAGTTTTTTAAAACGAACCACCACACAAACATGGATTCACTGTTTTTTTTGGCAATTCAACTACACTGAAAAAGTTAGCACTATATGGTGCTTGTCTATTTGTATGGCGAATAACGCCACAAATAATTATTTAAAATGAACAACCTCACAAGCACGGATTCACATTTTTTTTTGGGCAATTCAACTACACTGAACAGTTAGCACTATATGGCGCTTGTCTATTTGTATGGCGAATAAGGCCACAAATAGTTATTTAAAATAAACAACCCCACAAACACATATTTACTATTTTTTTGGCAATTCAACTAAACTGAAAAAGTTAGCACTATATGGCGCTTGTCTGTTTGTATGGCGAATAACGCCGCAAATAATTATTTAAAATGAACAACCTCACAAACATGGATTCACTGTTTATTTGGCAATTCAACTACACTGAAAAAGTTAGCACTATATGGCGCTTGTCTGTTTGTACGGTGAGTAACGCCGCAAATAGTTATTTAAAAAGAACAACCCCACAAACACGGATTCACTTTTTTTTTTTTTGCAATTTAACTACACTGAAAAAGTTAGCACTATATGGCACTTCTCTGTTTGTATGGCGAATAACACCGCAAATAGTTATTTAAAACGAACAACCTCACAAACACGGATTCACAGTTTTTTTTTTTTTTGGCAATTCAACTACCCTGAAAAAGTTAGTAATATATGGCGCTTGTCTGTTTGTATGGCGAATGACTGCAATGGCAATGGCTGCAACTATTTCTTTTACATTTACAAGCTGGCAATCACGGATTGTATATGTTTTTCCCCAAACACAACCCAAAAGATATATATATATATATATATTTTTTTTTATTATTATTTTATTTCATTGTATTATTATTTTTTTTAATGTCCCCCAAACAGGGCTCTGCCCCTGTTACTGCACTGCAACAAGGGACACTAGTGGTGCTTCTTTGAATAAAGCACCCTAAAACAGCCTTTAGAATAGAGTGCATGGCTGTATAACAGGCTAACCCCAATGCCCAGTCACTGCTGCTCAGTGTACCAGAATAGTGATTTCACTGCCTGATAATCCCCTATGGATTCTTTCTAGAAATCGTCCCTCTACTATCCCTGCAATTCAGATTATCTATCCCTGATCTCCTCATTTCTTTTCTTTAGCAACGTTTTTCCATCACTTGCCCTATCTCTCCTGACGTCTGTCTCTGGTCTAAAATCAACTGCAAATGGCGGATTCCAGCGCTGCAGAGCTATTTATAGGGCTGTGACATCACAGGACCTGGCTGGCTGGTAATTGACTACATGTCTGCATGTGATCGCATTGTGGATGTTTACTTCTTTGTCCCAGAAATCCTTCCCCCATGTCATGCCATGTGCTTGTGGCCATTTTAGAAAGAAAAAAAAAAAAAGATTTGTTAGGTGGATAAGTGGCTTGAGTGGGATCCAGACCAATACAAATGTGGAGGTGTCAAAAGGACCTTGCCTTGCCACACAGAGAGAATTGTAAGGGCCTGTCCATGTTCTGCACCATGACACAGTACAAGGCAGGGATGGTATTTTTTGAGAAATAATGTCAACAGCACACCCCCAGTTCCCTAAAGGCAGTAGACTGTCACAACAGGGAAACAAGGGATAGTGTGCCCTGTCTGAACCCCACCTCTTTCCCTGCCTACTTACAGTAGATGCCCTAGGCGACAAAACCGTAACTTGGAGACGGTCCCTATGCTGAGTACGTGCACAGGGTAGGGAAGGGAACACAGGGAAAGACGAACACAGACAGAACAAACACAATAGCAGAATCGTCAGCAAGCCAAGTCAAGAACAGGAGGTCACGTCAAATACCGAGGGGAATCGCAAAAGCGTAGTCTAAGTCCAAAGCCAAAATCCAATATACCAATAATCCAACAGCAAGGTCCAACACACAGCACTGATCTCAGAAGACTAATCACAGGCATCTGAGTGAGGCAGTTGCCATCTTTAAATAGCCCGCCCAGGATCATGTGATGTGGCCAGCATCACATGACCTGAGGCGGAGCAAGCTGTCCAAACAATATGTAAAGTAGCCATGTGGTGTGATCAGCACCACATGGCTAAACCCAAACAGAGAATTAACTCATGAAGTGCTGGCTGACAAGACCAGCACTTCAATTCCCTATTGCTCGTCTCTAGGGGGGCGGAGAGGTCCTGCGACGTCGTGCAGAGGGAGCGCGACGCCGACCTCGCGTGACATAGACTCTACTAAATGGAACAGCATTAACTTCACCAGCACCTTGACCAGGTGGAAGTTAAGCCTACGCATTAGTGGATTGCTGGATGTGTAGAGGTGTTTCCTGGCCACACATTATGTTATTGATGGCTGACAAAGACACTGTACTGCGCGTGGATGCAACCTGCCACTTCAAAGCCGACTGGGAAAAGGACAACACTCTGCTACAATATGTGAACCTTTAAGATTAGCAGATTATTTGAAGGTAAAATTAGAGTCAGGTGAGAGTGGGTGACCTGTTTTATTTAAAGAACAGGGATCTATTAAAGTCTGATCTTCACAACATATGTTTGTGGTAGTGTATCATAGCACAAATGAGATATCTGAGGACATCAGAAGAAGAGTTATGGTGATCATCAGGCTGGAAATGGTTACAAATTCACCTCAAAAGAATTTGGACTCCATTGATCCACAATCAGACAGATTGTGTACAAATGGAGGAAATTCAAGACATTGCTTTCAAACATATAAATCTCACCCTATTTGTGAAACACAGTACTGGTAGTATCATTGTTTGAGATGCATCTGGGCTAGCACGGCTTGACATTGTTAACAGAACTATGAATATAGAATCATGGCATCAAATTCTAAAGGAAAATGTCAAGAGATCCGCCTGTGAGCTGACTTTCAAGAGAAGTTGGTCGTGTAGCAAGACAATGATGAAGAGTCGTTTCTGCTCCAGTGCAAAGACACAGGTTTAGGCAATTTATGAAGTCTCAGGAATTCTTCTTTAATTTCAAAGTTAGTGCGCCAAGAGTAAAAAATGCCAGTGTCATTATGCCCGTGTCTTTGCCCCGGAGCAGAAACTACTCTTTGCCTATGTACCTTTTGTGGGATTGGGCATGTCATCTTAAAGAAACTACTTCTGTGGCTGCATACCTGGCGACTGAAGCTCTTTTTAATCAAAAAATCTACAATAAAGTTGTGCCTATCTCTAGCACAGCCCCCTAAGGTGAGCCTCCATCATCTGCTCTACTGATCATATATATTGTATAGAACTAGAGATTAGCGAATCATCCAAAATTTGCTTTGCCGAATGTTCGTCGGATTTTTAAAAAGATTCGTACCTAATACAAAGCTAATTGGTCGAAGTTGCATGCAAATCATTAGTTATTCTGTTGTGTTTTGCGAACATTCGCTCACTAATAACGAACATACAGTTGTTAAAGGTACGCTACTTATGTAAACACGTATGCATGAGCGTACAAATTGCGTACGAATCCTAAGCGTACTATTATCTAGCGAGTGCGTAATACGCAGGCACGCACGACGCTAGGCCGCGGCGTGCACTCCTCAGAGGCAGAGCGAAGTTTTACAAATGGCATCCAGGCGTTCTTCAGCATTTAGCTCTGGAGAGCTTAAATACATGATCCTGCTGATGGAACAGCAGGATTACGATGGCACACACAGACAAACCCGAACCAGCAGAAGAAGGAGATATGCAGCAGGTGATCCGATAGGCTTGCGGCCAACTATTATGAATTCTACCAGTAGAAGCTGCCGCTACATGTCCTTTGGCACTGCTGGCCTGTGCCACCATCTCCTTCTTTTTTTTGGAGCTCGAGTTCTGGCTGGAAGTGGACCCCTTTTGCTTTTCCATGCCAGACATTTTCACTTGACTGTGGCCCTGCAGGTCTTTGTCTCTCTCCCTGCCTGATTAATATTACTAGCCCTGCACTGGCCCTAATGCGTGTATTATTATGGATGCCCAAAACAACACCACAATTTCCAGACAACAGTTCTCTGTCTTTCACAACTTCACAGTGCTTCTGCTCGTCTCAGCAGTAACAGCACAACTGATGTAGCTTGCTTACCGAGCCTATGGGCCAATCAGAGCAAGCCCTTCCCACTAGGTCAGGTGACCGCTTTCTTCCTGGGCTTTTTGCTGCCTAATTTCCGCACGAACAACTAACTTACAGTAAAAGTTTGCTAATTAACTGAATTCGTACACAGCAGTGTATAAATTAACTTATACGTAGCATTAGCATACAATTCATCGGACAAGTACGTAGCGTATGCGTACAAAGGTTTAAGAACATTTAAGATTCGAACGGTGCGAATCTGAAAATTTGTAAGATTCGATACGAATCTACGAAACGGTGAATAGCTTTGCTCATCTCTATACAGAACATACTTATCCTATTCTGTGCTTTTTTCTTTGCCTTGAGCAAAATTAGGCAAGCCTGGACATTTGAGCCCATGTAGCAAGACAGTGACCCTAAACACACAAGTATTTCTACGGTTAAAGAAGGTGAAAGCTTTTGAAAGGCCAAGTCAAATATCTGAACTTAATCCAATAAAAATGTTATGGAAGAGCATGAAGTGAGCAGTTTACGGGGAGAAACCAACCAACATAAAAGAGTTGTAGCTGTTTTACAGCATAGGTGATGAAAAATCTAACTGTTTTGGCATTGTGTTTTTTTCCCCAATTCTGACCCATTTGGAATTTTTTTTCCAGATTCCCACTACATCATATGCAATATTAAATGGTGCCATTAGAAATTACAACTTGTTTCGCAAAAGAGAAGCCCTCATACTACTATGTGAACTGAAAAATTAAAAAAGATATGGCTCTAGGAAGGCGAGGACTAAAAACAAAACTGCCAAAATGAAAAATCGCAGGGTCCTCTAAGGATTAAAGAGGTTTTCCAGTCGCACAAAATAATAACTAATACAAGTAGTCAATCTTTTTGCATTATATGTCAGATAATAATGCTCTGAGTGCATTTTGATTCCTCAAGCATAATTGAGATCTGCATGCTGTATTTATATCCCATAGCAAGACTTATGAGGAGTGTTTGTAGCATCAGGTATCTGCCTCTCCTTCCCCTCTCAGCTGGAACATCATAAATCAAGCAGGACCAGCAGCTTCATTAGTAGAGGATATGGGACAGGGTAGGGGCCCTCTTCCAGCATAAAGAATATATTTGACAGGTGTTTTTTTAAGGATTTGAACTCCAGACCTTCTGTAGATTAGGCAAAAGAGTTACTGTTATATTACACACCTACTCTTTTGGAAGGGTGTAATTTTCTGTGCAGGGGACCGGAGCTCTGCATAGGGAAAATTGCGTGAAAACCTGGAAACCTCAGAAAATGATGGAAACACCACGGAAATGGACAGGAAACAGCAGGGGCAGCATGCATGGATGCCTCTGAGGCAACGAAGGTCCATCACGGCCAGCGGGTGACACCACTGCCCATGCTGGCACTGCTGTCCTATCCCCCGCCCCACGACGCAGGCATAAGCCTGACACAGAGTGGTGACAGCTCGGTGACCAAGTTAGATTGAGGTAGCAGGTGAACCACCCAAAAATTTACCCTGACACAGCATGGCAGTGAACCCAGAGTGACCAAGTGAGACTGAGGTAGCAGGTGAAGCACTTAAAATTTTACCATGACACGGAATGGCGGTGAACGTCAGACGCCGCCTGCATGAGATTAGGGATAGAGCTGCTGTCTGTCAGGGAGAGTGTTAGGGCCTCAATTTAGATGTTGGTTAGGCAGGAATCACCCACAAAGAACCCAACAGCCCTTCTAAGGGCTACAAGCACCTTTTTTTGGTCTCCTCCTGGCTGCTGGCTGGGACTTGTAGTGCAGCTACCGCCATCTTGGCTGCACACTGTTAGGGCGTGCAATTAGAATGTGGTTAGGCAGGAATCATCCACAAAGAACCCAACGGTCCTTCTAAGGGCTACAACGACCTTTTTTTGTCCTCCTCTCGGCTGCTGGCTGGGACTTGTAGTTCAGCTACCGCCATCTTGGCTGCACGCTGTGCACAGCGACTGGTGGCAGAAGGGACAGCACGTGGTCCACACAGACCCAAAACAAATTGCCTCTCGGTACTCATTTTCGCTGCTGCTGTACCTTGGCTTGCTGAGATCTGTAGTGCAGTCTAGGGAATATGTTTTTTCTCTCAGTTATATATATTACAGTCCAGTGAACAATTATGTCATGTGCTGTACAGTAGCGTCAGTCTAGGGTATATGTTTTTTATCTCAGTTATATATCCTACAGTGCAGTACAAATTCTGTCATATGCTGCACACTAGCCGGAGTCTAGAAAATACACATTTTTTTCTCTCATTCATATATCCTACAGTGCAGTGAAAAATTGTGTGGTGTGCATTACACTAGCGGCAGTCTAGAGAATACATTTTTTCTCTCAGATACATTTAATACAGTCCAGTGAAAAATTCTGTGGTGTGTGGGACACTATCCGCAGTCTAGAGAATACATTTTTGGCCTCAGATATTAATTCGACAGTTTAGTGATTACACAAAATGTTGGACCCAAGGGCTAACGGTCGAGGACGTGGGCATCCAAGTGATGTAGGGGGGAAGAGGCCGTGGTCCTGGGCAGGGTAACACAGTACCTACTGATGAGGGAGCAGAGGAACGCCGAGTTTTGCTCCCTAGCTTCATCTCGCAACTTACAAGGTCATGTGGTACACCACTATTGAAACCACCCAGTCTTCCACACAGTCCACCCACTTTAGCCAAGGGAGTAGACATCTGGCTCCTCCAGCACAACCTCCTTCCCCCCAGGCTGCCCCTCCCCCCATGGAAAATATGGATTCAGATCCGGCATACTCACAGGAAGTCTTTTCAGGACCCTACCCAGAGACAAAATCCACTGCTTAACAGCAAACTGAGCAGTTGCTCTGTCCCGATGCCCAAAATTTAGAACTTTCGCAGTCTGTGGGTGATGAGAGTGTGGACTTAGTAGTGCAAGTAGTGCGTTAAGAGGTGTCGGATGATGATGAGACACGGTTGTCAGACATTGACGTTGTTGTCAGGGCAGTAAGTCCCAGGGGGGAGCAGAGTGAGGAATCGGAGGAAGAGCAGGTGGACGATGAGGTGACTGACCCGAGCTGGGTTGTTAAGCCTAGTCAAGACAGTGCTTCTGAGGGGGAGGCAAGTGCAGCACCAGAACAGGTTGGAAGAGGCAGTGCGGTGGCCAGAGGGAGAAGCAGGGCCAGAGCAAGTAGATCAGCAACTGTTTCACGGAGTGAAGCTCTCGGGCCGAGGCCTAGATGTTCGTGAGTCTGGAGGTTCTTTAAAGAAAGTGAGGATGACCGACGGACCGTGGTGTGCAACTTGTGCCACACCAGGATCAGCAGGGGAGCCACCACTACCAGCCTAACCACTACCAGCATGCGCAGGCACACGACTCAATGGAACCAAGGCCATTCACCTCCTGCGGATCACACCACTGCTCCTTCCCCTGTGTCACATGCTGGCTTTGCGAGTCAACCCCCCGCCCAGGACCCCGGCATGAGCGCCTCCCGCCCTACAACCACCCCTTCACCTGCACAATCCTCCACACCCTAACCCAATGTGTCCCAGCGCAGCGTTTAGCTGTCTTTGCATCAGACATTGAAGCGCAAGCGCAAACGCGAATGCAATTCCCCCCACCCACATGCACAAACCCTAAACGTTCACATTTTCAAACTGCTGACCCTGGAGATGCTGTGCTATAGACTGTTATAGATTGAGGCTTTCCGCAACCTGACGGCGGTGGCTGTCCCTTGGTACTTTGTCCCCAGCCGCCACTATTTTTCACGATGTGCCGTCCCAGCCCTACACCAGCACGTGTCAGAGAACATCATCCGTGCCCTGACCAACGTGGTTACTGAGAAGGTCCACCTAACCACGGACACGTGAACAAGTGCTGGCAGGCAGGGACACTATATCTCCCTGACGGCACATTGGGTTAACTTAGTGGAGGCTGGGACCGAGTCTAACCCTGGGGCCGCTCATGTAATGCCCACACCGAGGATTGCGGGGCCTACCTCGGTCACGGTTTCTCAAACTTATTATGCCTCTTCCTCCAACCCCTCCTCCTCCTACTCTCAAATACAATCTGTGAGCACAGCGCCTTCAGTCGGTAGCTCTAGGCGCAGCAGCACTGTCGTGGATAAGCGCCAACAGGCGGTGCTGAAACTGCTGAGCTTAGGTGACAAGAGGCACACCGCCCAAGAGCTGTTACAGGGCATCACGGCGCAGACCGATCTTTGGCTGGCGCCGCTGAAACTCAAACCAGACATGGTTGTGTGTGACAATGGGCGTAACCTGGTGGCGGCTCTGCAACTCGGCAGACTCACACATGTGCCATTATACACCAATACTATTTCCCAAAGTAACAACAACTCATATAAACACTGCATATAAAACCTGCCTGGCCCACGTGTTCAATCTTGTGGTTCAGCGTTTCCTCAAGACTTACCCCAATATGTCTGATTTGCTCACCAAGGTGCGACGCATCTGTGTGCATTTCCGCAAGTCAACCACAGATGCTGCCACTCTCAGGGCAGTGCAACGGCGCTTACAACTGACAGCTCACCAACTGTTGTGCGACGTGCCCACACAATGGAATTCCACATTACACGTTAGCCAGGATTTACCAGCAGCGCAGAGCGATTGTAGACTGCCAGATGACAACTTCCACGAGAACTGGTAGTCAGGTTAGTCAGCTTCCTCAAGTCTACAATGAGGAGTGGACGTGGATGTCTGATATCTGTCAGGTGTTAAGCCACTTTGAGGAGTCAACACAGATGGTCAGCGGCGATGCCGCCATTATCAGCGTCACCATCCCGCTGCTTTGTCTGCTGAAAAAGTCACTGCTCAGCATGAAGTCAGAGGCTTTGCGCTTGTCACAGGAGATGGGGGAAGAAGATACTTTGCTTGATAGCCAGAGCACCCTCAGGTCTGTTTCTCAGCGCGTATTGGAGGAGGATGAGGAGGAAGAGGAGGAAGAAAAGGAGACTGTTGGCGAGACTGAAGAGGGTACCTATGCTCATTCCTTCTTATCTGTTGAGCGTGTATGGGCTGAACAGGACTTGGAGGAGGAGGAAATGGAGAGTCAGCCTATTGAGGAAAGGGAATTCTTGCGTGTTGGGACTCTTGCGCACATGGCTGACTGCATGTTAGGCTGTCTTTCCCATGACCCTCGCATTTTTGCCAACACCGATTACTGGGTGTTCACCCTCCTGGACCCCCTGTACAAGCAGAACTTTTCCACTCTCATTCCTTTAGAGGAGAGGAGTATGAGAGTGAATCAATATCACCAGACCCTGGTGCACAAGCTGAAACTATCCTTCCCATCTGACACCGCTAGCGGCAGAGGATGTAGTTCTGTGGGCCAACTAGTGGGGAAGAGGAGGGGAGAAGGCAGCTTGTCAAGCACTGGCAGGGGAACACTCTCCAAGGCCTCTGCCAGTTTTATGGCACCCCAGCAAGACTATGTCACCCGTCCCCCAGTAGGGGGGGAGCTGTTCAGAAAGATGGTGAGGGAGTACCTAGCTGACCATACCAACATCCTGCGTGATCACTCTGCTTCATACAACTACTGGGTTGCAAAGCTGGACACGACAACTGGCGCTGTACGCCTTAGAGGTGCTGGCCTGCCCTGCTGCTAGCGTGTTGTCAGAGTGGGTCTTCAGTGCAGCTGGTGGCATCATCACTGATAAGCGCACACGCCTGTCAACTGACAGCACTGACAGGCTGATGATTATTGAAATGAATAAAGCCTGGATTTAACCAGAATGCAAATCTCCACCGGGGGAAAGCAGCTCAACATGAAGATTTTTTATGTATCCTCTCCTCTTCCTCCTCCTCTTTGCACACAAACGCTGAGCCAACAGACAATGTTTCTGAGGGCCAACTGGCGCTCTTTACAAACAATGTTTACGGAGGGCCACCTACAGGCCCTCTCTCCAATACATTTTTTAGGAGGGTCAACTACAGACACTCCAAAACAATTTTACAGGAGGGTCAACTTCAGACACTCCAAAACAAATTTTTGGGAGGCTCACCTTCAGCCATTTGACTGCAATCTCAGTCTGACCAAGGCATTGGTGGTGTCACCGCCATGCTGTATCAGTGTAAAATTTTATGTGCTTCACCTGCTAACTGAGTGTAACCTGGTCACTCTGGGTTCACCGCCATGCTGTGTCAGTGTAAAATTTTATGTGCTTCACCTGCTACCTGAGTGTAACCTGGTCACTCTGGGTTCACCGCCATGCTGTGTCAGTGTAAAATTTTATGTGCTTCACCTGCTACCTGAGTGTTACTTGGTCACTCTGGGTTCACCGCCATGCTGTATCAGTGTAAAATTTTATGTGCTTCACCTGCTACCTCAACTAACTTGGTCACTTGTTGGTGTCAACACTAGAGTGCGGCTACTATACCGCACACGACAGAATTGTTCACTGCACTGTAGTATATATAACTGAGAGAAAAAAAGGAATTTTTAGACTGCGGCTAATTTACCGCAAACCACTCCATTTTTCACTGGACTGAAGTACATATAACTGAGAAAATATGTATTTTATAGACTGACGCTGCTGTACAGCACACTACAGAATTGTTCACTGGACTGTAGTATATATAAATGAGAAAAAACGTAGTCTTTAGATGGCAGCTATTTTACCGCAAACCACTACATTTTTCACTGGACTGTAGTACATATAACTGAAAGAAAATACATATTTTATAGACTGACACTACTGTACAGCACACTACATAATTGTTCACTGGACTGTAGTGTATAAAAATGAGAGAAAAACGTATTCCATAGACTGACGCTACTGTACAGTACACTACATAATTGTTCACTGGACTGTAGTATATAGAAATGAGAGAAAAACGTATTCCCTAGACTGACGCTACTGTACAGTACACTACATAATTGTTCACTGGACTGTAGCGTATAGAAATGACAGAAAAACGTAATCCCTAAACTGACGCTACTGTACAGTACACTACATAATTGTTCACTGGACTGTAGTGTATAGAAATGACAGAAAAACGTATTCCCTAGACTGACGCTGCTGTACAGCACACTACAGAATTGTTCACTGGACTGTTGTATATATAAATGAGAAAAAAACGTAGTCTTTAAATGGCGGCTATTTTACCGCAAACCACTACATTTTTCACTGGACTGTAGTACATATAACTGAAAGAAAATACGTATTTTATAGACTGACGCTACTGTACAGCACACTACATAATTGTTCACTGGACTGTTGTGTATAGAAATGACAGAAAAACGTATTCCCTAGACTGACGTTACTGTACAGTACACTACATAATTGTTCACTGGACTGTAGTGTATAGAAATGAGAGAAAAACATATTCCCTAGACTGACGCTACTGTACAGTACACTACATAATTGTTCATTGGACTGTAGTGTATAGAAATGAGAAAAAAACATAGACTTTAAATGGCGGATATTTTACCGCAAACCACTACATTGTTCACTGGACTGTAGTACATATAACTGAGAAAATACGTATTTTATAGACTGACGCTGCTGTACAGCATACTAAAGAATTGTTCACTGGACTGTAGTGTATATAAATGAGAGAAAAATGTATTCCCTAGACTGACGCTACTGTACAGTACACTACATAATTGTTCACTGGACTGTAGTGTATAGAAATGACAGAAAAACGTATTCCCTAGACTGACGCTACTGTACAGTACACTACATAATTGTTCACTGGACTGTAGTGTATAGAAATGACAGAAAAACATATTCCCTAGACTGACGATACAGTACAGTACACTACATAATTGTTCACTGGACTGTAGTGTATAGAAATGACAGAAAAATGTATTCCCTAGAATGACGCTATTGTACAGCACACTACATAATTGTTCACTGGACTGTAGTGTATAGAAATGACAGAAAAACGTATTCCGTAGACTGACGTTACTGTACAGTACACTACATAATTGTTCACTGGAGTGTGTTGTATAGAAATGAGAGAAAAACGTATTCCCTAGACTGACGCTACTGTACAGTACACTACATAATTGTTCACTGGACTGTAGTGTATAGAAATGAGAAAAAAAAGTCGTCTTTAAATGGTGGCTATTTTACCGCAAACCACTACATTTTTCACTGGACTGTAGTATATATAAATGAGAAAATATGTATTTTATAGACTGATGCTGCTGTACAGCACACTACAGAATTGTTCACTGGACTGTTGTATATATAAATGAGAAAAAAAACGTAGTCTTTAAATGGCGGCTATTTTACCGCAAACCACTACATTTTTCACTGGACTGTAGTACATATAACTGAAAGAAAATATGTATTTTATAGACTGACGCTACTGTACAGCACACTACATAATTGTTCACTGGACTGTAGTATATAGAAATGACAGAAAAACGTATTCCCTAGACTGACGTTACTGTACAGTACACTACATAATTGTTCACTAGACTGTAGTGTATAGAAATGACAGAAAAACGTATTCCCTAGACTGACGCTACCGTACAGTACACTACATAATTGTTCACTGGACTGTAGTGTATAGAAATGACAGAAAAACGTATTCCCTAGACTGCACTACAGATCTCAGGAAGCCAAGGTACAGCAGCAGCAAAAATGAGTACTTTAGGCAATTTATTTTGGGTCTGTGTGGACCACGTGCTGTCCCTTCTGCCACCAGTCACTGTGTACAGTGTGCAGCCAAGATGGCGGTAGCTGCACTACAAGTCGCAGCCAGCAGCCTGGAGGAGACCAAAAAAAAAGGTGCTTGTAGCCCTTAGAAGGGCTGTTGGGTTTTTTGTGGGTGATTCCTGCCTAACCAACATCTAAATTCAGGCCCTAACACTCTCCCTGACAGACAGCAGCTCTATCCCTAATCTCATGAAGACGGCGTATGACGCGAGCAGCGTGGGACCAGATTCTTATATTCACAGGTCAACTGATCTGGCCAGCCAATCCCTGCTATCGACTTGTAGAAGCCCCACGTGATGCTAGGAAGTACCAAAGACTCTCCTGCATGTTGATTGGCTGAGAAAAGGCGCCTAACATGCCGGAAGAGGAAGATGCCATTTCCTCGAGGATCGCAATATGCTCGTCCGAGTAGCGAGCATATGCGAATACCCTAATGCTCGAATGAGCATCAAGCTCAGACGAGCATGTTCGCTCATCTCTAACAATTACTCATTGTTTACAAAAGAAGCAGAATTCTAATTTGATTACCTCCACAAAGATCAAAGAAGATTTGAAGTTACCAGTGAGAACTGCTACAATCAGAAGATGATTAAGAGAAGCCAATTTGCCAGCTACAACTCTCCACAAAGTCCCTTTCTTGAAAAAAAATAATTTTCTGAATAGATTATAATTTGTCAAAGGACAAACTGACTGGCCCAAAGAGAAATGGTGCAATATTTTGTGGACTGATGAAAGCAAAATGGCTGTTTTTGGGTCTAAAGGCCGTAGATAGTATGTCAGACGACTCCTGAACACTGAATTCAAGCCACAGTACACTGTGAAGACAGTAGGACAAGGTGGTGCAATAATCATGACATGGGGATGTTTCTCATACCATGGTGGGCCTATTTATTGCATTTGAGGGGTCATGTATGATTTCAAAAATATATCAAAATATTTGAGGAGATCATGTTGGCCTATACTGCAAAAGAAATGACCTTGAAATGGTTTCAACATGACAGTGACACAAAACATACCAGTAAGCGAACAACATCTTGGTTACAGACAGCATTGTTGTAAAGGAATGGCCAGCCCCATCCCATAGAGAACTTGTTGAGTGGCATAAAAATGTGGTTTATGAGGCAAAACTCCAAAATGCAGGAGAACTGTGGAATGTACTCGAATGAGATAGGTTGTCAATATCTGACTGGTGGGGGTCTGAAACCTGGGAGCCTCATTGAACAACTGTTTTGAGAAGGCAGCGTCACTGCTGTGTGTGTTGCGGCCCATTCACTTGAATGGAGCTGAGCTGCTCCTAGGTCACGTGAACGATGAATGTGATATCACTTGCCTAAGAAAAGCCGAAAGAAGGCTGTAGCATTCACAGGAGCACTGCTACCTTCTCAAACAGCTGATCAGCGGGGGGCCCAGGTGTCAGATCCCACCGATCAGAGGATAGGTCTTCAGCATAAAACTCCAGTAAAACCCCTTTAAACGTTTCTATCCAACCCCATTATACTTACAGCCTGCAGTGTAGTATGAAACTAGTAGTATGAAATGTGTAATATTTCCAGTGTATTTGCATTTATAGATATAAAGTTTTTATAATGATTTTAGTTTCTTTTTTAAACTCCCTGCTATGTTTTAAACACTACTATATGTATTTATAGTGCCTTGAAAAAGTATTCATACCCACATTTCCACATTTTTCACATTACACCTACAAACTTAAAGAGGACCTTTCACCACTCCTGACATGCCTGTTTTAATAGCTTCATGCATTCCCCAAGTAATAACAAGTCTGGAATATCTATTCTTATGGCTGTATGTTGTGCCATTCCTTTATTATTTGCACTAGAAGTTATGAATGAATTGCTATTTGTCTTCAGTAAGGGAACAGAGGGGAGGTAACAAGTTGGGGGTGTGTATCTGCACAGTCTAAACATGGCAGCACTGATTGGCTAGAGTCAGTCTGTGCAGGTACACACCCCCAACTGGTCACCTCCCCTCTGTTCCTTTACTGAAGGCAAATAGTAATTCATTCATAACTTCTAGTGCAAATAATAAAGGAATGGCACAACATAGAGCCATAATAATAGATGTTCCAGAATTGTTAGTAAGTGGGGAATGCATGGAGCTATTAAAACAGGCATGTCAGGAGTGGTGAAAGGTCCTCTTTAAATGTATTTTATTGAGATTTTATGTGATAGACCAATACAAAGTAGCAAGTATGTGTGAAGTAAAAAGAAAATGATACATAGTTTTAAAAATGTTTAATAAATAAAAATCTGGAAAGTGTGGCATGCATTGTATTCAGCCCCGTAGTCAATACTTCACTGAAATCACAACTGCAAGTCTTTTGGGGGTATGTTTCCACCAGCTTTGCACATCTAGAGGCTGAATTTTTTGCCCATTCTTATTTGCAAAATAGCTCATGCTCAGTCAGATTGGATAGAGAACATATGTGAACAGCAATTTTCAAGTCTTGCCACAGATTCTCAATGTGATTTAGGTCTGGACTTTGACTGGGCCATTCTAACACATGAATATGCTTTGATCTAAACCATTTCATTGTAGCTCTGGCTGTATGTTTAGAGTCGTTGTCCAACTGGAAGTTGAATCTCCGCCCCAGTCCCAAGTCTTTTGCAACCTCTAACATTGCAACCTGTACATTGGGGGTGTTTATTGCAGAAAGCAAAGTTAGAAAGGTGGGATAAGTATCTTAAAAAAAAGTTATTACATGAAGTCTCGCAAGATTTATTTAGTTATTACTGTAAAAAGTCTTGATACTGACCACGGGTTCGGTTCCAAGGTACCACTTTGAACCAAACCTGAGTTATCAAGGTATTTTACAGTAAAAATTAATTCACAGTAAAAATAAATTCTAGAGACTTTGCAAAAAAATAACTTGGGCTCATCAGAGCCAATACATTCTAATACTGTACAGAGCTCCCACTCCGTACAGTATCACAATGAAGGTTTATGCGAATCGACTTCGGATGAACCATCCAAAGTCAATTCACTCATCCCTACTCACAATCTAAGTTCCCTATCAGTATGTCTGTGTGAGAGGAAACCAGAGTACCTAGAGGAAACCCATGCAAACACGAGCAGAACATAAACACTCCATGCAGATGTCCTCCTTGGTCTGATTTAAACCTAGGACCCCAGCGCTGCAAGGCAGCATGCTGCCCGTCTTTGACTAAGAATACTTCAAGGGGTTTTCTAGTTACACAAAAAACATAAATAATACTAGCATTCAACCTTACTACATTATGTACTGTAAGTCAAAGTTCTGAACGCATTTTTACTCTTCCAGCCTAATTGTGTTCTGTGACCTGTTCCATGTGTTTATATCCCAGAAAAAGGCTCACAGGGAGTGTCTGTAGCATCAGGTCTCTGCCTCTCCTTCCCCTCCCAGCTTAAATGTGCCAGATCCAAGCATGCTTGAAGTCCTATTGGAAAAAGCCTGTCCTAAGATGGTTTCATTGCTAACATTACGTTTATATGGTAGGATCCAGGAGAATGAGCAAAGCCCCGCCCTCAGAGGCAAGGTCATTAATGATGTTGTGTCGGCAGGGCAAGGCCTTAAAAGTCTTGCCACACCTCAGATGTCTACATAATGTAATTGTAATAGGAAACCAACACAGCAGGGGGGCGTGGCTAACCGCAGAGCAGCCAAGACGTGATTCAGAGAGCTCTCTGAAAACCTTTGCCAATCCTTGGCCATCTGCGGCTTTAATTACCCCAAATCCTATTTACAGGCTTGCAATCACTACCTAACAAACACCAGCTACCGTTTGGTGCGCAGGGGTTTGCTGGAGAAAGAGGAAAACCGACGCGAGCTCCTTCGGCCTGAGCGGCCCACGAGGCCTACATCTATTAGTGAGTGGACTGGATAGAGCTGGACTGCCGCACCGCCCGACACGCTTAAAAACCCCCACACTCTACTCCAGGAGCCTCTTACCTCCAGACCTAGGAGCGGTGTTCGCCGGACAACGGTACACTTAAGCCGGAGATTCGCCGCAGAGATTAAAGGCGCCCGCGAGTCCCGCTCCCTTCTGCCGCGCTACACGGAGGTGACGCAAAGGCCAAAGACTGCCCGCCAGACCCGGTAAGAACCCGCTGACGGCAGCGATCCAACAGTCATCACAGGCCCTCGGTCCAAACTGGTGTGAGCTATCCGTCCCCCCCCCCCCCCCCCCCCCCGAGGAAGCAGAACAGTGCCTGTGTGAGCAGACAAGCTCCGGATGCTGAGGCCTACATAGTACGTCCACCTCGTGGTTGCAGATAATTCATACAGGAGCTGGTTTAAACATTGGTGATTAATCAACCAGCAACACACTGATTCCAAGCCACTTACTCACTACTGCTCAAATGTAAAGATTAAACTGGGCTGACTGAGACACAGCTTTCTTTGCAATTAACAACATGGTCAAAATAGGTAATAACAACCGAAAGTCTACCAACTCAAAAGGTGAGATGGACAAATACATGAAGAAATCCAATGCAGGTGCTGCGGCCCATAAAATGATCACTCCATCAAAAAATGCGCTTCCCATGGCCTCATTGGACACTGGGGCGGAATCAGACAGTGAGATGGAAACTTCATCTCAGCAGGACACTCTCCCAATATCCCGCGCTTTTCTGCAAAAATCATTGGATAAGGCTCTGGCGAAAGCCCTAGACCCCCTGTCTAAAGATCTGCACGATATTAAGCAAGATAT
Organism: Rhinella marina; assembly: GCA_900303285.1. NCBI lineage: Eukaryota > Metazoa > Chordata > Amphibia > Anura > Bufonidae > Rhinella > Rhinella marina. Next base: position 21,811 of record ONZH01021675.1, read on the forward strand.
GAAGCATATTGGCTCTAGGGTAGAGCAACTAGAATCTGCACAAGTAAACGTCTGTAACTTCAGTACTGCTGTTACAGCAAGTATGTCCTCATGTCAAAGTTACTTAAACGCGGCCTTTGACGCCCTGGAAGACCAAGAGAACAGAGGTCGCAGAAACAACTTGAGAATAAAGGGTCTCCCTGAATCAGTGAACAATGCTGACCTGCAACCTACGGTACTCCAGATCTTTCAAACTGTCCTGGGGGACTCCTACACCGGAGAAATAATTATTGAAAGAGTGCACAGATCCCTCAGGAGGAAACCTAGAGATGCTGAGCCACCAAGGGATGTGATATGCCGTCTTTTGAACTACTCAGTGAAAGAGGAGATTCTTAAATCCACCAGATCCTCTGCACAAATAGAATATGAGGATACCCAAGTAATGATCTACCAGGATCTCTCACCTCAAACTCTGCAGAAACGGAGAATCCTCAAGCCGCTTACAGAAGCCCTCAGAGCTAAGGGCATTCAATATAGCTGGAAGTTCCCTTTCGGGCTGATGTTCTCATATGGAAGAAAAAGATTCCTAGTCCGATCTGCCGCGGATCTCCCAGAAGTATACACTGCGCTAGAACTTTCTGATTTACAAATTCCTGATTGGGCGACTGTGGCTGACCTTACCAACCTCCCACAGATGTCACCTCCAACCCCTTGGGAAGAAGTCACGCGTAGCCGAAATGCAAAAGCCAACAAAAAGGGCCGTCTGACCCCTAAGGCTATCATTGCCGATAACACCTGATTTGTTTTTCCCAGGTGAAATTGGGTCGTTCTTTAGTCAGTGCTCATTTGGCACTTTGTCCCTTTTATCTGGGACTCTGTTTCATGTTTTTCCTTTGGTTTAACTGCAGTCACTTAGACTGCTTTTGACATGACTTACATTGTATTTCTTAGATGTACTTTCTCTGCATTTCTGCTAATCCCTTTTAGCCTCTTTGTTTCATCCTTCACTATCGTCTTATTCTCCTCCCTTTAATTTTCCTACTTATATGCAACAGGGCTGAGCACCTTAAATTATGTAAATATCTTCTTATTACACTATTTCTGAACTTCCGCTGATCTCTTTCAGCCTCTTTTACTCATTCTCTCCTGTCTCCTACAACTTCTTCACTAATATTTCTTACTTAAGCGGATCCCCGCTCATGACATAACTCACGTTGAACCCCTCTACTGTACTTTCTCTACATTTCCGCTAATCTCTTTTAGCCTCTTTATTTCATCCTACACTATCGCCTTACTCTCCTCCCTTTAATTTTCCTACTTGAACGCAACAGGGTTATAAACTCTAACTTATGTAATTACCTCCTAACTACACTATATCTGCATTTCCGCTGATCTCTTTCAGCCTCTTTCTATTCACTCTTTTCAGTCCTCTACAACCTCCTCACTAGTATTTCTTACTTAGCGGTTTCCCCGCCCATGCTCGAACAATGGCAATAACTGTTATTCTATCATCATACTACTGCTATACTCTATAGCTCTTTCACTTTACTCCTCCTATACTAATAACATCTTACTTTTATTTTCTTGCCTCAGTGATGTTTGTATTATTTTAAAGTACATCAGCAATACCTGAAGAATGACTCTCCCTCTTCTATTTATGTATATTTTGCTATCTCTTTAGCGTCTTTTTCTCCCCTTCCTTTCTCACCTTCTTGCTCCTCCAATTTGTTGCTCCTATTTGACCAGTTGATACGACTGTTATACATCTTTAAGTTGGGTCTCGACAGCCATAGTCCGATGGGCTGTCACCCCTCATTTATGTTAAGATACCTTTCTGATCCCAATTGTTATATTGGGTTTCTGAGCATTATATGGAATGCTATAATATTTATGTATCTGACTATGTTTGTCTGTTCCTTTTACAGTTCTAGTACTGTCTCCTTTCCCTCCTTCCCAGCCTTTCCTCCCCCCTTCCCAGATGGCACGAGCTCCCTGGCGACTACACAGCATCTCATGGCGCTTTCCTTTATGAGGTACCATAATGGCTAGTATCAAAATTGTTTCCTATAATGTCAGGGGCTTAAATTCCCCACCTAAACGGGGTCAAACTTTATACTTTCTCAGGAAGCTAAAGGCAGATTTGTGCTTGTTGCAGGAGACGCATTTCAAAAGGACAAAAATTCCCACTATGAATAGAACATATTTCTCACAATGGTTCCATTCTGGGTCTGAGAGCAGCGCCTCAAAAGGAGTTAGTATCGGGATTAGCAAACACACTGCTTTTAAGCTTCTGGACAAAGTAATTGACGCGGAGGGTCGTTACATATTTCTTAAAGGGGAAATAAAAAACTCTGTTTATACAATCGGGAATTTATATGCACCAAACAAAGAGCAGATCCCCTGGCTTACCACCACTCTTAAGAAACTGCTGAGTTTCAGTGAAGGGACTCTGATATTAGGAGGGGACCTGAATGTAGCGCTTAACCCTGCAATTGATACTTCTACTGGGAAGACCTCCATTAGTCATAAGGCGTTAGCAAAATTAAAACGATTGCTACACCATATGAAACTAGCTGACATTTGGCGGACATTGCACCCATCAGTCAAAGATTATACACACTTCTCCACTCCTCATAACTCTTATCAAAGGCTAGATTACATTTTCTTTCCTTATGTGCAAATCCAAAATTGCATATTCTCTGACATTAAGACACAGGTTTTGTCTGACCACTCTCCAGTGGAAGTAATATATAATATCCCTCAAGCGACTCCCCCGGTAAAGAACTGGAGGCTGAATGATTTGCTCTTAAAACCGCAGGGGAATATCCAGAAAATTAAAAAGAGGCTTGAGGAGTTTTTCAAAATAAATGATAACGGAGAGGTTTCGGTGCAGACACTCTGGGAAGCGCATAAGGCACATATCCGTGGGGAATTTATATATCTCTCGGCATATGTATATAAAGAAAGGAATAAAAAGGTCTCTGATCTGCAACAGAACATAGCTAGACTGGAGTGTCTGCATAAGAAATCTTTACTGGCTTCTCATTTGTCGGAATTGAGCTCTATGAGAGATGAGCTCAAGAACATACTAAACCTACACTCAGCTAAAGCCTATCTTTTCGCTAAATATAAACATTACGCACATGGGGACAAACCAACAAGATTTATGCTTGCGCAGATTAAGAGGAGGAAAGATAAATCCTACATAGCTAGTTTAAAAGACGCTACAGGCTCCTCGGTCTTTGACACCAAGGTTATCGCGAAAGAGTTTTGCTCTTATTATTCTCAATTATATAATATTAACCCAAATTTGCAAGAAGCAGACCTCCAGAACAGAGAGAATTCGATCACATCCTTTCTTTCCTCTCTCTCACTCCCCCAAATCACTGAAGCACAGTCCCAGAAACTGTGCTCACCAGTCTCCCCTCAAGAAATTATAGAAGCAATTAGATCTTCCCCTAAGAACAAATGTCCAGGTCCCGACGGGCTCTCGTCACACTATTATTCCACATTTTCAGATGTCCTCGCACCATATCTTCTTAGACTATATGAATCAGCTATGTTAGGGGCGCCCTTTCATAAACAAACTCTACTTGCTCAAATTACTATCATACCTAAGGATGGGAAAGATCCTAGTCTATGTAGCAATTATAGACCCATATCGCTGCTTAATGTTGACCTCAAACTATTCGCTAAAATCTTAGCCCAGAGACTTCAGAATATCTTACCCTCCCTTATAGCACCCGATCAGGTCGGTTTTGTCCCAGGCAGAGAGGGCAAGGACAATATTTACAGAGTCATACAATTGATTGCACATGCAAAAAACATTAAAAAGCCTTTAGTACTATTGAGTACAGACGCTGAAAAAGCATTTGATCGAGTAGACTGGTTATACTTGCGCTCGGCACTTGCGGCTTTTGGGGTTCCACTGAGTTTCATTGCGGCCATCTTTACAATGTATGCTGCCCCTTCAGCTACGTTAATGGTCAATGAAATATTATCCCCTGTGTTCTCTATCTCAAATGGCACCAGACAAGGTTGCCCCCTCTCTCCATTGCTTTTTGTCCTTATGATGGAAACTTTATTACAAAAAATAAGGGGAAACCCAGACATTAAGGGACTTGCCTGTGGAGGTAGAGAGCACAAAGCCGCTGCTTACGCTGATGACTTACTGTTGATGTTAGCGAATCCTGCGTCCTCTCTGCCTGTAATAGAACGCCTTTTTTCGGAATTTGGTGCAATTTCCAATTTTAAAGTAAATATGAGTAAATCTCAAGTGCTCAATATCTCTCTACCTTCCAAACAAACCTCTCAGATCTCCAGAGACTCACCCTTTGACTGGACTCAACCATCCATTAAGTTTCTGGGTATCAAAATCTCCCCTGAACTTAGCCAGTTATATAAATTGAACTTCCCACCGCTATTACAATCAATTAACAAAATATTAGCAACCTGGCCTACTACATATATATCGTGGTTCGGGAGGAAGAATATAGCAAAATGCCTTATTTGGCCCAAGGTCACTTATCTGCTTCAGTCTGTACCAATACATATACCACATGTATTCTTCACATCACTAAATAAGATTTTATCTAAATATATTTGGGACTCCAAAAAACCCAGAATTAGATATGATATTTTACAACGTCCACGGTGTCATGGGGGAATTGATCTACCTACCCCACATACATTTGTACAGGCTGTCCATTTACATAGAATAATAGACTGGTACAGGAAACCCCCCCACAAACTGTGGGTTCTAATAGAGGAAGACATATTACAGTTCCCGCTTCGACATATTATATTCTCTGAAAACCCGATTCCTCCCCGCTTTTCAGGAAGGAACCCATTGATTAGTGAAACTATTAGGATTTTTGGTTTAGACAGCATACGGAAGATATGCGCTCCTTTCCCATCCCCTCTTTTACAGATTAAAGACCTGATCTTTAGTGAAGATGCTATATACAACTCCACCATCCCTAGAGAGATGAGCTATAGTAATATTATGTTGGATACAGTCATGGAATCTGACACGATCCCTTCCAGTTCCACACTCGCAGAAGTATTACAATGCCCACCTATACCCACTCTGGTTTATAATAGATTTGTTACCTCCCTCCGGAAGATTCTTAAAGGAGCAAACATAAGTAGGCCAATGACGAAGTTCGAAACACTACTCTCCCAGCTTAAACCCCCCAAAAAAGTGGTCTCCACATTGAATAAACTCCTTATAACTCCACCAGCCCAAACTCCTCTCCCATTTATAGAGGCCTGGGAAAAAGACCTTGACAGGACCTTTTCGTCTTCTGACATTGGAACTCTGTTCAAGACTACTAAACAAGTTTCTCATTGTGTAAGAATGCAGGAAAGTGGGTATAAGGTCCTGACGAGGTGGCACCTAACTCCAATCTTATTAAATAAATATAATCCTTGCTATGACCCACGCTGTTGGAGATGTGTGGAACATCCTGGCACTTATTTCCATATGTGGTGGACGTGTCCGCGTATAAGCACTTATTGGAACACAATTGTTTCACACATTAATGAAATACTGCACATTAACCTCCCGGTATTACCGGAGATATGCCTGCTTCATTTATTTCAAGATAAACCTCCCTCGCATGTTCAGAAATTGACCAGACAATTATTGGCCGCTGCCAGGATTCTGATTCCTACATACTGGAAGTCTAAAGACCCCCCGACACTTAGACAATGGCAAGACAGAGTAGATGCTATATATCGTCTAGAAGAGCTAGCAAGCTGGGACTCTAAAACACATCCTGCTTTTAGAACTACTTGGCTTCCTTGGGTGAAATACAGACAGTTTCCTACTGCAGAATTCTAATGGGAAATTACTATTCCCCCCCCCCCTGGCATTCACGACAAACGTGTATTTAGATATTTTACATGGCTTATGGATCTTTTCCCTGATGATTGCTATGAGAAGCTTGTGTCATCTTCCCGCCCCCCTCCCCCCCTCCCTTCCCCTCTTCCCTATCTCCTACCCACCCCGTTCCTATCCATTTGACTGATTTGCTTAGATATAAGTGATTACTAGGTATTACCCACAAGGCGTTTGTCCTTCCAGATTACCATGGAAACGGCTTATATATGTACACTTATACACTGTTTAATTGCCTCTATGGGGTGCTAGGCCCCTCTCAAGTACAGACTCTGTGTACCTTTGCTGGTCTTTCTAGACCATTCTGTTACTGTGTAATGCCTACCATTATTGTTTGTGTTATATAAAACAATAAAAAGATTTTTGAAAAGAAAAGGAAACCAACACAGCAGAAAATGTCCCATAACCTCAATGGAGTGCAGGAAAACAAAGCATTGCAGATCAACAATCACTATTAGTAAGTGATAATATATGTTGTTTTGTGTCATTTCATATTGAAAACGTAAATTTCTAAACCAGAATACTTCGTTAATTTCTCCTATTAAAGCAAATTATGTTTTATCTTGGTATAGACATTTGTATTGTGGTTAAAAAAATAAATAAAATAAAACATGTTACAAACAGCAGCCTGTGGCGACTGTTGCTTCACTTACTGAACTGGGTCTTGGAATTCTGCCAGCATAGATCTGCCTCCTGCTCTCCCCTTGCAGGCGAGTCTGGCCACTAGGCTCATAGTGTTCCTCCTCACAAGCTGGCAGCCTGTTTGCCGGCTTGACCTCTCTTCCTGTACCAATACAGTGCTCTTGTGTGCTCACCTCTGGCTCTTAAAGGGCCAGCGTGCACATCCTAATCTTCACCAGCCAATGGCTGGCAACCCTGTTATATTTTAGACCCCTCCTCTGAGGAAGGTCTCTAGGAGGTAGGTTGACTAGCTTGGTAGTTCCCTGCAAAGGTGTGCTATACTTATTTGTCTGCTTATGTACCAACGTCTTCCCATTTCAAGGATTCTGACCCTCCAATGCCTGACCAAACCTGTGCCTGACCTCAGGTTTTGTCTGATACCTCAGTGCCACGCACTGGTATTTCTGACCTCTGTGGGTTAGCTAAAAACACATAGAGGCTATTCCAGGAGGTAGCATCCTGGTTGTTCCTCTGCAGTGAAGTCCACTGCCCATGGGCATAGTCTAAAGGGAGAATACCAGGGGACTGCAAGGATAATGCCCTTAGAAGTAACCAAAGCCAAATCATTTGGTTGAGACAGTGGTTCCACACCCACTGTTGTAACAAAACCTGACCATTATCTTACACTTTGAGGCAAGTGCTCTGAAAACTGTATATGTTATGGCCTAAAAAGACAGGTATTCAAACATGTTTTTTCTATGTCCTAGCATTCTCTTGGGAATTGTCATCCTAGGTGCTCTAACTTTTGTGGAGAAACTTATTGTGGCTTGAAATAAAGTCATCAATTCCATGATAATTCCTTAATGGAATTGTCTAGTTAAGAAAAATGATTTTCCTTGTGGTGCTATTGCCAAACCTCTTGTTTTCCCAGTAGATTATGTATGTTCACTGGGGGTCTAATGAGGGCACTTTATGACCTGCTAATTTTTAAGGGACCGTTCAAACAGTTATAGATTTTTTAAAATGGAAAACTTCTTTCGGGGCTCACATAATTGTTATTCTTAAAAGAGGTAAGGTGACTGTGAGGAAACTGTTAGCCAATAGGCATGTAGACTAATTTATATTGTATTTTTATATACATTTTTGAAATCATACTGTATAGAAAATTGAAAATGCATTGAGGAGAAATTGCAAGAGAGGAATACATTGGTTATGCCCCTAAAAAAAGCCATGAGAATGACACAATCCTATAGAAATGTTTTATTCCTATAGAAACAATTTGACCTTAAGACAGGTTTGAGCGGTTGCATTATTATTATTTTTTTTTTTTTTCATTAGGAGATTGTTGAAACGCTTGAGCATGAATATTAAATAATTATTTCCTTGTGAATTCAATTACTGCATACTACTTCAAGGACCACAAGGGAGTTAACATTATTTTTGGATTAACAGCCTTGCTGAGGTTTAAAGAGCAAAATTGCTATTAAATGTAATATTAGAAATATGATTTCTACAATTTAAATACATAGAGAAGCTAACATCAGCTTGATTACTTTGAAATAGCTTCTTGCAGCCTCTCAGTAGGTAAATGAGTAATTAGGATAATCAGAGCAATAAATCAAATACATTATCCATTCAAGACTTTAGTTGCAATCTCAACTTTTAGAATAATTAAAACATTTTCTGTAATGTATTAGAAATAATTTATAACATTTATCCAAATACATGCTTTTTCTACATCAAGGTTAGAAAAAAGACATGGTACCGTTCATAAGCACCTACTGTGCTGCAAAGCATCACAGCAATGTAATGAAAGCTCTTATCTCTAGTACAAACATGCAGATGGGAGCGCTCTCTGACAGCATACAAAACAAAAGTCTAACTGTGACCCAATCTGCCTCATTGATACAAGGTGACCCATGGGATACCAGAGAAAAAAGCAGTTATAGCAAACATTTTATGGACAAAAGATATGAATACCTCAAAATCACTTCAGTCCATGAAGTACTTAAGTTTACATTACCAACAGAGCCTATAAGCAAACAAGGGTTAAAAAAAAAAAAAAAGAGAAAAAGGGGGAAAAAGTAGAATGGTAAATTGCAGCTTTTATTTCAAACACTAAAATATTTTAATTGTACGTAGTCAATTTATTCATTAGTTTAAGACCTCATACGTGCAGCAATTATGTGCATAGAGCCTGTGTAATGATGCACAGGGATTTTCTGTCTCCTCATATAATGGAGCTGTAGGAACTTCATGCCCATTGTACGGTGTCTCTGTTTGGCACACTATTATGGGGATATTCTACCCTTCTAAACAAGAGTAACTCCATTAAACATGATATGGCATTCGTGAAGGATCAGGCAAAGCTGTTTTCTTAATAAAAAATAAAAATGTGGGGGGGCGGAGCCTGACCGTTGAGCGCGATGGAAGCTTGACTTAGAGCTCCCGCTTCACACACCGATTAGGACGTCTGAAGACTTACAAAATGGTCAAATTCGGTCATGAGAGGTCCAGGGAGTCTCCCTCTACTCCCCGACACAAGAAAAATCAACCGGAGATGGATCCCTTCTTCAGAAAGAAACTTGCTGTGTCCCCGGCGCGCAGACAAGATGGCGCAGCAGGACCTAGGGCACGAAACAGTAAGAGGCGAATTGTGTAATTTCATCTAGTCAGCAATAACCTAGATCCGTACATATGGACCTTTGCATGGGATTTACCATGCCATGGAGATATACATCAAGAACTTTCCTTCAAGTTCTCTCCACTCTGGGAGGTCACTTGCTTCTAGTCCGAGGATTTTCTGCACTACGAGACCGTCTTAAATAAGTGTAATGATACCATTTCCACATCTCTATGTCATGGGTATCACAAATTATTAGAATACAATGTCATTATATTTTTCTTATTCCACATATGCTCAAACCTCTCTTAGTGATACCTCTCTAACCTCTCTAACCTAACCTCTCCAATTGTCTTTGACGTTTCATACAATACTTTCTACATGTATTTTTCTCTAAGTTGGATAGCATCGATGTGTTACAGAAAATGAATAGTGATGTTAGTAATATTCTGAGATGCTGTTTGGTTCCCATTTGGCATACTGTTATAGAAGTGCAGGACTGTGCTGCCAGGATGGGATAGAGAACTTTGTTCATCTCTCATCCTCCACTCACTCTGATTTTCAGTGCGATTACGCTGCAGATCTTTCTACAGCACCATAATATCCTGACTCACAGAACTGCCTAGTTCTATACATATTTTTTCATAGTTATCTTTTAGGTTTACCAGTATATAACTTGCTTTACATTTGTTTATAGTTTACCTGTTACTCCACAATCAGAGTACCGTTCATGACATCCTTGAGCTTGACATCCTTCAATCATCAGATCCAGAAGGGTGTTATCTCTTTATGAAAGGTAAAGTGGGTCATACATTAATCTCCCTTGCAGGGCTATATGCTCCTAACACACATCAACATAAATGGTTGAAATCTACATTGCAGAATTTTGGGGACTTTACTGAAGGCTTAAGAGTCGTGGATGGAGATCTAAACATCTCTCTCTAAACATTGGATACCTCCTCGGGTTTCTCTTCTTCTTCACAGAGGTCCCTGAGCAGCATCCAAAAAGCCCTCAAAGACCTGCATCTTGTAGACACGTGGAGCACCTCCCATCCCTCTACCAAGGATTACACATTTTTCTCTGCTGACCATAAGTCTTTTCAAAGACTAGATTACATATTCCTTTCAGAAAGACACTTAGAAGCTCTCAAAAGTTCTACCATTGGTCAGATAAGTGTATCAGATCATGCCCCGGTGTCCTCGTGCATCTCTTTTCACAATCTCACACCCAGAGAGTGGCAATGGAGACTGAACGAGACTATTTTGGACTCAGAGAGAAACATTTCAGATATCACCCAGAAGTTATCTCTATATTTTCAAGACAATAAACCTTTAGACACCTCTCACACTATAACATGGGAGGCCCACAAAGCCTTTATTAGAGGCGAATTCATCGCTCTTGGCACTAAACTTAAAAAGACAGACAGCTGTTATAGAATCACTGCAAAAGAAATCCATTTCATTATTCAAACAGGATGATCTGCTTTCCCTGAGGAGACAACTGAAAGAACACTTGAATATAAAATGTGCCAAAGCATACCAATATGCCAAATTCAGATATTACGTCCATGTAGACAAAGGCAATCGATTAATGACCTATCTAATGAAAAAACGTAAAGACTCCCAATATATTTACCACGTAAAAAATAAACATGGTCAACTACTTTCCTCTACCAAAGATATTTCTAATGAATTTAACTCCTATGCAAAACAATACAATCTGTCCTCACCTACTACCCAAACCGACTCTTCAGCACCGCCACACAATAATGATTTGATTGACCAATTCCTTTACCTTCTTAAGCTTCCTAATATATCTAAGGAAGAACGCACGTTACTACTATCTCCAATCACCCAAACAGAAGTTCAAAAAATTGTAAAATCAATGACTATGGGAAAGGCACCTGGCCCAGACGGATTACCTGTGGGCTATTACAAAAAGTTTCTCCAAATCCTTCTCCCACATATGACTGACTAGTGTATAGCTCTTGCTGAGGGCACACCCCTCCCAAAACAGACCCTAGAAGCCACTATCACTATACTACACAAGGAAGGTAAAGATGAAAAAGAATGTGGCAGCTGTAGACCCATTTCCCTCCTAAACATTGATGTAAAAATTTGGGCCAAATTGTTAGCAGCTAGATTAAACTCCATTACCCCACGCATCATACACCCTGATCAAGCAGGATTTATAAAGGGTAGAGAAGAAAACTTCCACTGGCTCATTAAGCCACGTCTGCAGGGAGGTTTCGGCCTACCAGACTTACATAACTACTACCGTGCAATCCAACTCAAAAGATGGATGCAGCTTTGTATCCCACACTTAGGAAACCTTGGGACGGACATAGAGATGGCTATGCTGACGGAACAACAAAAAGCAGGCCTTTGGTGTACTACGAAACCTGATACTATTCCTTCGGGCTTAACAAAGGGAATTTACCTCAATATTCAGGCATTGTATTCCACTCACACTTTGTTCTCCAGTCCTTCACATGGCCTGCCATCTTCTCTAATCCCTTATTTGCTGAACCCATATACTAAATCCGCTTCAGACTTCTGGAAACGTTTAGGTGACTATACCATCGCTTCCATGATGACTGGGATTACTACAGAAGAGAACGTTGACTCTCTTTGCACCAAATATATTGGAGAGGAGGCCTTCTTGGACAGGCTGGAGTTCAGACGGTCTTGCCTAGCTCTGCTACCCAAGCTTCCAACTAGAGATGAGCGAATTGATTCGTTGATTCGTTAATTCGTACCGAATCTTGGGATTTATTAGCTGCGAAGCGAATCCGGATATTAGGTGATTCGCTTCGGCTTTGTACGCATTCGCTACGTAGTTTGTCCTATAAATTATATTCTATTGCTACGTATAAGTTTCATTAGCGAACTTTTACTGTTAGTTCGTTTATCGTGTGCAAAAGCCCGAGAAAAAAGCGGTCACCTAATGGGCAGGGCTTGCTCTGACTGGCTCAGGCTCGGTAAGCCAGTGATGCATCACTTCTGCTGCGACTGCGGAGACGAGCAGAAGCACTGTGTGTAAAGTTCTGAGACTCTGAGACCTGTTTTGAGAAAATTGGGGTGTAATTGCTCTGGGAATCCATATTACAGATATCAGGGATACTGCAGGGCAAGTGCAGGGCCAGTTCAGGGCTAGTATTTAATCAAGCAGGGAGAGAGAGACAGGGAGAGAAAGGGAGAGACAGGGAGAGACAGTGAGATACAGGGACAAAGACCAGCTGCAGAGCCACAGAGTGAATTGAAAAATGTCTGGAATGGATAAGCAAAAGGGGTCCAGTTCTAGCCAGACTTTGAGCTTTAAAAAAAGGAGAAGGTGGGACAGGGCAGCAGTGCCAAAAGACCTGTAGCTGGAGCATCTACTAGTAGTATTTGCAATACTTGGCCGTTGTTCCACCAGGCTAAACCACCGAGGCACAAAATTGTAGTGGAGGAGAAAGTAGATGAGATAGTGGAGTGGATGGCACGCTAATCTCAGTCTCAGCCGGATGATCTGCTGTCATCTGCTGTCATCTGCTGATACAGTATCCATATGTAGCCAGGGGTCAGACTCGTCCTGCTCCACCATTCCACTCAAGCAAACCCCCTTATTTTCTGCCACCTCTCGGGCTTCAGTGCTCCCTCCTAGTGGTGTCCCTTCTGCAATTTCTAAAAAAAGAAGCCACCGAAGCCCACCTTATAATCCGGCGGTTATAGAGGACAGCCTTCCTGAGGATTTCTTAGAGGGCAGTCAGAGTTTGGACTGCCCGAAATTGTCAGTTGGCGGGGAACAGCCTAATTTGCATTCCCCAAAATGTGTTGTGGAGGAGTCTGATGATGAATCTGATGTGTTAAACCGGAGGACCTGGGAAGCGGATCGGGCTGGTGAGGAGGATTTGAGCTCAGAGGAGGAGGGTGGTACTAGTAGTGGCAGCAACAGAGGGCAGAGGCGAGTTAGGCCCAGGGCTAGTGCTTCCCTGGGAACTAGCGAGACCCCAAATATAGTGGGGCCGGCACCAGGGTGTAAGCGTGCAAGGGCTACAAGCTTGGCCAGCTGTGGAGGGCGCACGTCGGGTGTGTGGAAGTATTTTACCACTCTGCCGGGGGATAGCAGTATGGCCACGTGTAATTTGTGTACACAGAAATTGAGCTGTGGGAAAGCCACAAATGTTGGGACCACTGCTCTGTGGAACCATTTGAAGCAGCGTCATGCCATCAATTTGGAACAGCCCATTAATACTAAAGAGCTGGTTACTTCTCCCGGGGTCCCTTCTGTCAGGCAGGCCGCATCCAGAGCCATAGCTCAGCCCGCATCCTGGTGTGTAACTAGTACATCCACCTCATTGTCGGCCAGTGCGTGCATTTCTCCACCTCCTCTAATTCGGCAGCCGTCCATTGCCGAGTGCGTTGCCAGGAAGCAGTTTTACGCCACAAGTAATCCGACAGTGTGCAAACTGAATGGTCACCTGACAAAGTTGCTGGCTGTGCAGTCTCTGCCGTACCAGCTGGTTGACTGCCCAGCTTTTAGGGAGCTAATGGCTTGCGCTCAGCCATGCTGGCAGGTCCCTAGCCGATATTACTTCTCCAACAAAGCTATCCCCGCCCTTTACTCCCACGTGGCTGAGAATATTGGACGCTCCCTGCAGCTGTCTCTCTGCAGCACGGTGCACGTCACTGTGGACACCTGGAGCAGTGCTTATGGCCAGGGGCAATACATGTCCTTTACTGCCCACTGGCTGAATGTATTTAGTGGCAGCGAGGCAGGAGACCCCAGCAACCCGGTCAATTGCTGTTGGCACCTCCACGTGCTTTCCAGCCAGGATTGCAGCAGACCACCCAACAACTATCCACTTCCACCTCCATGGGCAGTCCACCTGCTGGAGCGTCAGGGCAGCGAGTTACCCCCGCTCCTTCATATCACATGTGCCAGGTGAAATGCTGCCATGCAGTGTTAGACTTAGTTTGTCTTGGCAGTAGCAGCCACATAGGCCAGCGCTTGCTGCATTACATGAAGCAGCAAATAGCACGCTGGCTGACTCCACGGCAGCTGGAAGTGGGCAAGATAGTGAGTGACAATGGGACAAATATAGTGGCAGCGCTGAACCTGGGTCAATTCTTGCATGCTCCCTGTATGGCACATGTCCTAAATCTAGTGGTGCAAAGATTTCTAAAAACATTCACTGGCCTGCGCACAGTGCTGGCAAAGTCGCAGAAGCTTTGCACTCATTTCAGCCATTCATATGTATCTCACCACGCTCTGGTGGAACTGCAGCGTCAAAACGGTCTTCCACCACACCGCTTAATAGGTGATGTGGCGACCCAGTGGAATTCCACTCTTCATATGTTGCAGCGACTCCTAGAGCAGCGTAGAGCAGTGGACGATTTTGTCCAGCAGCAGCCAGAATCTTCCAGCATAGGGAACAGGTGTGGCTTTGATTTCCGGCAGTGGAGGCTGGTCCGAGATGCCTGCACTGTTCTAAGGCCCTTAGAAGAAGTCACCAAATTGGTCAGCCAGGACAGCTGCGGAGTGAACGACATAATTTCAATAATATTTGTGCTGGAAATGACACTCACGCTCATGCAGCAGGGGGCAATGGGGGAAGGAATCCTGGTCATTTGTCTACCCGCCATGCTGTCACTGTAGGGGAGCCCCAACGCCAAAGTTCCCTTGTGGAGCAGGAGGAGGATGAGGATGAGGATCTTCAGTTAGAGGAGGGGGAAGAGGAGGAGGATTTTAATGAGGGTGATGATGACCAGGAGGAGGAGACACAGCTGGAGGATGAGGATGATAAGACTTTCAGGGACACAGCAGTTTCTCAGAGAGAGGCTGAGATGGAAGGAAGTGGCCTCTAAGGCACGCTGGGCAGGATGGCAAGCTGTATGCTCACATGCTTACGCACTGACAGGCGTATCCTAAACATAAGGTAGACTGACGAATACTGGCTGGCGATGCTTCTAGACCCGCGGTATCATTCCAACATGGGGGATTGTTTTCCTCCCCAGGAAAGGGAAGAGAAATTAGTATCATTGCGGGAGAAGCAACCTGGCCACAGCTTTTAGCCAGCCACAGCCTGCTGCCAGCATGTCTGAGAATCCACCTTCTGCCACAACCAGCAGCAGCCAGTTAAGCCTAATTAGTATTAT
>ONZH01021676.1:0-13812 GCA_900303285.1 Rhinella marina
CATAATTTACGACTGTACCGTTGATGCTAAATTTTTAAGTTGGGGTCCTGCGTCGTCATTCTAACTACACCCGGCTGTTGTCACCACCACACACGCTAGCCCAGGGGGCACTCCTCTGGCTCTTCCAGCGAAACCTCCTTCCCCCAGCCTGCCCCCCACCTACAGGCCCTCTCTACAAACAATTTACCCGGATAGGGGACGTATTAGATATTGTACTGATGTTTTGTTTGGTTCTTCTTTTAATTTCCCTCCTGACCTGTGATAGGCAGAGCATGGACACTTCCCCTTAGCTGCAGTGGGAAAGACACTCCCCTGGCCAGAGCAAGCTCTTTTTTCCATTTTCCGTGGTTCGAAAAATCCATAAAATATAAGGTCCCAAGATAGGGGACGTATACGGTATTAAACTGAGAAGAATCGATACTGCACCGGCTGATGCTAGAGTATTTCCAAATGCATTCCGGCTGTTGTCACCACCACACACGCTAGCCCAGGGGGCACTCCTCTGGCTCTTCCAGCGAAACCTCCTTCCCCCACCTACAGGCCCTCTCTCCAAACAATTTACCCGGGTAGGGGACGTATTAGATATTGTACTGATTTAATTTTTTAGATCGCTTGGGAAGCAGCTATGCTCACCACTATACATCCAACAGCCACAGCAACTGATAAGAACAGATACTAAACTTGATTTTAGCTGCAGTGCCAGCATGAGCAGTGGTGTCACCTGCAGGCGGTGATGGACCTTCGTTGCACCTAGTTGGGTGCTTCCCTAACATGTGATGGGTATTTGCCTCGCCTTTCTTGGTCTGGGTGAGCACAATTGCCATGAGGGTAACCACCAGGCTGTTGCCTGAGAATTTGGGGTAATGGTGGGATTAGGCAGCCTCAGAGGCATCCATGCATGCTGCCCCTGCTGTTTCCTGTCCATTTCCGTGGTGTTTCCATCATTTTATGAGGTTTCCAGGTTTTCACCCAGCCTTCCCTAGGCAGAGCCTTGGTCCCCTGCAAAAAATGCTCGAGTCTCCCATTGACTTCAATGGGGTTCGTTACTCGAAACGAGCACCCGAGCATCGGGAAAAGTTTCGACTCGAATAACGAGCACCCGAGCATTTTAGTGCTCGCTCATCTCTAGTTCTGATACATTTCAAACTTATACATAACTATGATATACAGCCAGGGATTCATGGTGTTACTTCCCCATTCCCTTTCCCCAATATTTTGTTGATGTTAACTAATATATATGTTCAACCTGCGCGTTGTAACAGTTGTGTCTATGGCTTTTATGTTATGCATAACGTTCACAAATAAAAACTAATGTTCAAAAAAAAAAAAGAAAAATGTCCTGACCTTCTTTGAAAGCTGCCATTCCAAGATTTAAAATGATATCAAAATCACAGCGTTATATCCAGTATATCAGAAGATGTAGCTGTTAGAAATCGAGTCTGGAGAGAAAGCAGTTTTTAGTTTCACTTTCAGCCGTGCAGCTATTTTCCTGCAGAATAAAAGTGCTTTTTCTGGACATACATAGGTATGTCTGGGATGTGTATGCAATCTTCAGTGGGGCACTGCTGTTAGTTATATAGGTGAAAATGAGGTGACAGACTCCCTTTAATGGTGAACAATGTAACAGGGAAAAAAAATCAAGATGGCTGATTTGCCATTTTTGGTCATGTCATCTTCCAAAAAGATTGAATAAAAAGTGATCAAAATGTAACACATACCAAAATGGTATAAATAAAAACTACAGATTGTTCTTCAAAAAATGAGCACTTACACAGTTCTGTAGACATACATGAAAAAGGATGTAGCTAAAGGCTCATGGGTCCTTGTGCTTTGTGGCCAGGGGCAGTGAAGCACATAGCCTTCATGCTGCCTAATGCAAAAATTGAAACACCTCCCCCACATGCCAATTCTTGACCTAACTCCTTCCCTCCAGGACCTAACCCCTTTCCTCCAGCCAGAGGTGTAACTTGACCAGCATGCACTTTCTATAATAATTCCTGGGCCCAGTAATGACTGCTACCTCTGTACACCCTATAGTTATACACCTGTACATTAGGCTATGGAAGTCAAGATAGGGTGATATAAAAATAAATAACTAAAAATTATATCTCTTAATATTATAAAAATAAATTTCTGTCCGTCTGTCCATCTGTCTGTCCGTTTGTCTGTTCTCTATGCGCGACCAAACTACTGGACCGATTTTCACCAAATTCGGCACACAGGTACATCAGGTGCCCGGGAAGGTTTTAGACCAGGTCTCATCTCTCTAGGATCAACGTTCCCGAGATATTCCCAAAATATGACCTGCATTAGCCAATATTAGCCAATATGGGTGGGAGGGTGAATTTCTCTCTACAACGACACATAAAAATTTTAGATGAAATAGATTAATTTTAGGCTACAACCGTTCAGTAGTAATTACCATGGCATCGACCTTTAATTCAGGCTATCCTCAAAAGAAGGACTTAAAAGCAATCCCTCCCTCCCAAGGTCCGGCTAAACCACGCCCATGCTTAGGTCACGCCCCCTCTTACTCCCCAGCCAATAAAGATTCCGAATTGACTGCGGAGGGGGGAAGGGGGCGTGGCCTGACAGAGTCGGATGTGGCTTAGTGAAACCTGGAGCAGGTGTTGTAAGTCCTTCTTTTGAGAGTGGTGTGAATCACAGGTCTGTGCCATGGTAATTTATGAGGACATGCAATGGGTAGAAGTGGAAGATTTATTACTAAACGGTCATAGTTTAAAATTAGTCTAAAACATAAGTTATGGTAACCGGAATACTCTTTTAACAGTATCATCCACAGCGCTCTGCCCATTTAAAGCATTGAATAGAAATTACTGGATTGTTACCTGAGATCCTTAGCTGGCTGCTAATTACCTGGCTGTGTTGCTATGGAAACCTGCCCTCCCTGTGTGTGTCTGGCAGTTGGGGTTTAAAACCAATGCTGTCAGGCTAATATTGGCTAATGCAGATCATATTTTGGAAATATCTCGGGAACGTTATGTACTAGAGAGATGAGACCTGGTCTAAAACCTTCCCGAGCACCTGATGTACCTGTGTGCCGAATTTGGTGAAAATCGGTCCAGTAGTTTGGTCGCGCATAGAGAACAGACAGACGGACAGACAGACAGACAGAAACTCATTTTTATAATATTAAGAGATGTTTTAGACTAATTTTAGACTAAGACCGTTCAGTAGTAATAAAAGATGTTTGTTTCCACTGCTACCCATTGCGTGTTCTCATAAATTACAATGGCATTGACCTTTAATTCAGGCCAACCTAAAAGAAGGATTTAAAACCCCGGCCCCAGGTCTCGCTAAGCCACGCCCCGACTCAGTCAGGCCATGCCCCCTCCAACTCCGCAGCCAACAGGGATTGAAAAAATAAAGGTAAAAATCAACTTCTGTCAGCTGCAGGAATGGGAGGGAGGTTGGATTTCTTTCTGCAACAACACACAGAAACATTCAATGAAATAGATTAAATACACCCGTGTGAAGCGATGTTTTCTTCCACTGCTACCCATTGCGTGTCCTCATAAATTACCATGGCGTTGATCTGTAATTTCACACCACCCTCAAAAGAAGGACTTAAAACCCCCGCCCCAGGTCTTTCTAAGCCACTTCCCAAACTTTGTCAGGCCACGCCCCCTCCCACTCCGCAGCCAACGGGGATTGATAAAATGAAGGTAAAAATAAACTTCTGTCAGCTGCAGGGGTGGGAGGGTGAATTTCTCTCTGCAACGACACACAGAAACATTAGATGAAATAGATTAGTTTTAGACTACGACCGTTCAGTAGTAATAAAAGATGTTTTCTTCCACTGCTACCCATTGTGTGTCCTCATAAATTACCATGGCATCGACCTGTAATTCTGGCCACCCTCAAAAGAAGGATTTAAAACTCCCACCCCAGGTCTCGCTACATCACGCCCCCGACTCGGTCAGGCCACAACGCCTCCCACTCCGCAGGCAATGGAGATTGAAAAATTGAAGGTAAAAATCAACTTCTGTCAGCTGCAGGGGTGGGAGGGTGAATTTCTTCTGCAATGACATACAGAAACATTAAATGAAATAGATTAAATATACCCGTGCGAAGCGATATTTTCTTCCACTGCTACCCACTGTGTTTCCTCATAAATTACCATGGCATTGACCTATAATTCAGGTCACCCTGAAAAGAAGGACTTAAAAGCACCCCCCACCCACCCAAGGTCCCGGTAAACCACGCCCCCGACCCAGTCAGGTCATGCCCCCTCCCACTCCCCAGCCAATGGGGATTGAAAAAATGAAGGTAAAAATCTACTTCTGTCAGCTGCATTGACTTTCTCTCTGCAACGACACACAGAAACATTAAATGAAATAGACAAAATATACCCAGGTGGAGCCGGGTCTTTCTGCTAGGATATATATATAACATTAAAAAAACATTAAAACTTAATAACTACTTAAGAACTATTCAAAATTTGTATCTTGGTATATTTTACTGACCCACAGAATAAAGTTTATATGTCATTTTACCACACATAGGGAAAGCAGTAGAAACAAAACCCATAAAACTATGGTGAAATTGCATTTTTTTCAATTTCACCCTATTTCAAATGTTTTTCCAGCTCCCACTATTGTATACAGTTTTAAAATCATTTAATTAGAAAGCTAATTAGAAAGCACAAGTACACACTACATACTACAGCTACAAGTAACTTGTATAGTGTATACCACTAAACTTGTATAGTGGTATAAAAGCTATCTAGTAGTCCTTAAAAGGTAAGAACTACTTATTTTATGTATTTTTAAACATTTGTAGGTTCATTAAATATGTGCAAAAATTATATATATTTACTAATTTATTTTATGTTAATTTTTTCCCAAGCCTACACATTTTCTCCAGGGATACCTATGCTATTGTTTTATTTATCAGATATGATTGCATAATTTGGAAGGTGATAGAAGTATACTACAGCAAAACATCATTAATCCCAAAGCATGAATACTTTTCTTTGATGTTGCCTGTGGTCAAAAATAAGCTTTACATTCATTTCAATATCACAGAAATATGTGATACTTTTGGAAACATTTAAAGCTTGTTTAAATAAATTCAAAACAGGTATGATAATATTTTAATGAGCTCTAATCTCAGTTTACTGATGTTCATTCTTTGGAACAATCTTCAAACCTTTTATTCTAACAGATCAAAGTCTGTATATTTGAAAGAAACAAACAAAATAATCAGCGTCCAAGTTAAAATACAAACTTATCTATTACTTGTGTGACTAAAGTCTAGGGTTGGCAAATAGCAGACTGGTGATAGAAGAAAAAATTTTTATTATTTTTTATTTTTTATTTTTTTAAGAATAGAATTGTGCAGGACAATTACATTAATTTGGTCACATGTGGTTCACATAGAAATAGTTGAATTCATAGTACAGTATGACTGTACTTTTTCCCTGTGATCCTAAATTGCTGCACCATAATTGAAAACCATGATAGTAGTTTATGAAAAATGGACACAATATCCAACTCTTGTCAGAGGAACTATATCAATGCCTGTCCTGAATTCCAAGCTTAAAAGATAGTACAAAGTTATTTACAACAATTGTAAAGAAAATGTGGAGCATTGGTACAAATATCAATTTGCTCAGGATCCTTGTTATATTAATTGCAAATAATAGTTACCTTAGATATGAGATTGCTGATTCATTGCCATAATTTTCAGCTATTTTATATATAAAAAATGATACATATCTTTTCTTTTTACAAAAACATATGTTGGAATTAGTGATGAGCAAATTTCAGGATAAATTTAATTCATTGCATTTCCCCGTGCTTCGCAGTAGCAAACCGATTTAACCTGAAATAGTGTAAAAATAAAACATACTCACCTGATCCATTTGCTCGTGACAGGCCAGCAGCTGCCATCTTGCTTGAAGATCTTGGCCGAAATCCAATGCATTGTGACACATATGACATCACCACGCCAGCCAGCGTAATGACATCATCTCGGGCCGTACAAGATTTTGCGCTAAGACCTTCAAGCAATATGGCAGAGGCCGGCCCATCACGAGCAAATGGATCAGCTAAGTATTATTTTGTTATATTTATATTTTTTAATTGTACACTATGTTATTACAATCAGATGCCATGATTATGTATGAATGTGGCATCTGTTGGGTACAATGTCATTGCACCCACTACTTACAAATAAATGCGCTTTGTGACAAAGTAATTTGTCAGAAAGCAGATTTTTTTTTGTAAAATTCGGCAAAACAGCCAAATTGAACTTTTAAGTATTTCGCTCATCACTAGTTGGAATACAGCAATATGTACAAACACAAATAGTAAAACATGGTAACCATATTGCTTTTTTCTTTCTTTATCTTTTAAAACAATTTTTGCAGCATTAAAGGAGTCTTCCAGGAGTTCAATATTGATGGTCTGTCCTTAGTATAGGTCATGAGTATCTCATGAGTGTGGTTCTGACTCCTGGCCCCCCCCCATCGATTAGCTGTTTGAACATGCCACCAAGCTCTAGTGAGTGTTGTGGGCACCTCACAGCTTAATATATTATATTTAGAGAGGAGGACGGAAGCGGCTGCCTGCGCCCATGCGAGCACAGGGGAGCTGAGCGGTACAGTGCTCGTTTTGAGCACGTTCGCTCATCTCTAATTATATTACTTTTCAGTGGGAGGCGAAATTACCCACTAACAAATCAGCCCCCCTTTCCCCTCTAATGAGTACTGTAAATTAAAAATATTGCTTTATTTCATATTACTTTTAAAATATATTTGGGTGTAAAATTAGAAAATGAATTAAAATACTTATGTAGTAGGTGTCACCACACTATCACTATTGTTCTACAGGATGGCCCACAAAAAAGTAGCCTGGCCGAATGATAAGATGAATAAGCAAGTGTATTGTTTCCTTATTTATCACCCACAAGTCACAAATAATGCTGAAAGTGGTCCTCATTCACGTCTATGCATCTTTGGGCACGTCAGATCATGTTGGCTGATACTGCTTGTGATACTGCAGATGATGTTTGTGATGTTTTCTTTGAGGTCATCCGGGGGGGAGTGGATTGTTAGCAGACAATTTCTGTTTTAAATTTCCCCACAAATAAAAATCTTTTGGACAAGTCTGTGGAATGCGGTGGCCATAACCCCTTGCTCCCATTTCGCTCTTCTGTAAACAGTTAATGAACCCATACCAGTGAGCTCTGTGAGGTGTGGCATGTTGCCCCATCTTGTTGGAAAAAGCAGGACATTTTTTCTTCTAGTGTTAGTTGGTTGTAAAACTGTTTAAAGATGTCCAGCTAAATTGTGGTATTCACAGTTGATTTAAAGAACATCAGGCCCACTATTTGTGTTCCTGACAGTGCACACCAAACACCAATTTTCTGGTTGCGAAGTGGTGTTTCGTGAGTGAAATTTGGACTTACAGCAGATCAGTACCACGTATTCTGGGAATTTATGTGACCTGATAAATGAAACCAAGCTTCGCCCGTCATGAAGTACAGCAATGGGTCCAAATGTCTGTCAGTAATTATACTCAGCAACCAAGTCCAGAAATATACTTGTTTAGCTCTGTCAGACTCTCAGTTCCTGCACACACGTTATTTGGTATGGTTTCAGGTTCAGAGATTTCAGCACTCGATGACACGTCGTTCATGATACACCAACTTCCTGAGAACAGTCTTTGAGTTGATTTTTAGGTGCTACTTGCAATCCGCTGCTGAATTTCATACACAACTTCAGACATCCTGATCAATGGAGGCCTCTATTTCATCTTGTTTGCAACAGAGCCAGTTTGATGCCATTTCCGAACCAGACTCTGAATACAACATTTAGCTGGTGTTGTTGTTCCTGTATACTTGTCACCAAAGGTCTCTTGTGTTTCCCTAATCGATCTGCTTTGCACATAGCCTTCCACAATCACTATTCTCTGTTCCAGGGAGAACGCTATCTTTCTGACACTTTTATCAAACTGAATAATAAATCAATCTTAGTTATCCATAGAAACCAATCAGAGCTCAGATTTCAGCTCCTACAAGGTTCTTAAAAAAATAAAGCTGAGCTCTGATTAATTGCTATGGACAATTAAGACAATTTTACTATTAAGCAGTTTGATTTAGAGTTATTGTAGGTGGGCTACTTTTTCATGGGACAACCCTGTAGTAATCCATTTACTGATGTCAGTCCAGAATGTGGCCGCCATCTTGAAAGCCTTCATATTGGATCAAGGACAAATTTTTCCAATGAGAAGGGGATCAAGTAGCATAGAAAACCAGATTTTTCTTAGAAATCAATTGCCACAATCATGTTTGCAATATCTGTTGTGGTTCAAAAGTTATCAACATTGAAAGTTCAAAACTACAAAGTTCAAAGATGTGTGTTCAGCACCAGGGACCAATATACATATGTATATGCAATCAGGAGCCCTAGGGATATTTGAAGTATTAATTTCACAAAGGTCAAAATGACAAAAATATCCCCTTAGTGATCCCCTTGTATAGTGATTAAAACAATTTTTATTACAAAAAAAATTATAAAAATGCCAATAGTATTAAATGCTTCCCAAATACTCCATAATACTAAAACTATCAACTGACTTTTTAGAGCCAAGAGTTGTATATTGATATTGTGTGAGGCAGGATAATGGCATGATTGCAATCACAGACAGAATATCAGGTAACATGCAGGTTTGAGTGTTGTTGTCTTATAGGGTTTAAGGTGTTATTCATTTGGCAACATTGTTTCCTTTAATTATCTCAGCTCTTTTAAGATCAGTAGACTAATAAAGCCACCTTTTAAGATCGGTCACCTATCACCTGTTTAAAACTTTGTTTAACCAATACATTGTGCATTCCTCATTCAAGCACACTCTTTCCCTGTCCAATTTGGACTCCCTAGTGAAACATTCATGCAAACTCATGCCTCATTGCTCTCTAATACAGGTGGCTTGATGTGCCAGCTAGCCTAAAAAGAATCACACAACCCTCCTAACATGTTTCACCGCTGGTGTGACTTCGTCAGGGGAGGTTGGGTTTTTCAGATGCTGAAATCACCCTCATTTATTACCTCCCATAACCCTCCCTTTTGAGATATCACCAGTGTAGGCAGTGGCAGCAGAGAGGACCAGTCTCCCGTCACCTTACCCTCCAATATCAGAAGTGACACATCGGTCGAATAGGTGACGTGTCCCACTGTGTAGTAGGCAACAGAGGCAGGTAATCTTGAGGGAGTTCAGCATCATGAGAAATGTGCAATGTTACCCTGGTGATGCTTTCCTTCCTGGCAGCCAAACAATTCTCTGTCTGGAGTAATACGTCATTGTAGGAAAGTAATCCCTATGATCAATCAGCTGCCACTGACCGTTTCAGTGTCATCTGTTTCCACAGTAATGCATCCTATCTCCTCAGATCGATAAGGAGGTTGCAGAGAGGACTCTAAAAGCTGTGATACAAAAGTAAAGGTATAGTGTGGGGATAGGATAACTCATCATCAGTTACAATCACACAGGATAATTTCTGGCACAATAAAAAACTGCTTCAGATCCATAACAGTTTATTATTCGTTGTGGCCCTGGTAGATCACCACTTGGATCTATAGACCAGGAGGTGATTTAATTAGGGGAATTTACTGAAGTTGCTAGTATTAAGGGAGATATTCAATTTCCCCAAGAAGAATTTTTATGGGAATTAATTATAGTATTACTGGTGGTAAATTAAGATCATACAATCGATGCATATTAGGTTTGTATTGCAGATCATATATATATATATATATATATATATATATATATATATATAAAGGCAGTGAATAAACTCTGATTTATGCCATTGGGGCTCAGAAATTTTAATCTGTGAATCCATCTGGCCTTCTTTTGAAGCAATTTAAGTCCACCCCCCCCCCTCTAGGGCCCAATCTTATTTTGGCAATGCTCCAAAATTTTAGAACATTGATGTCTCCATGATGCACATAGGTGATATGCCTATAAAGGGATGTATCCTTCTTTGTGTTGATAGCACTGATATGCCCTAATATTCTTCTAAATTCTTGAGTTGTTTTACCGACGTACAATTTGGGACAAGTGCAGGATGCCATATACATAATATAAATGCTCTGAAAATTAAAAACACCTCTAATGTCATACTTACATCCATCAACAGGGTTGGTGATTTTTTTTTATTTTTGGTAAATGCAAAAGGTACAAAATATGTAGCACGAAATCTGTGGTACAATTCACCTCACTCTTTCTGGAAAGCATCACCTGTTGCACAATTTATCTGGGCCTGGAGATATTGGCCTATTGGTATCAAATTTTTAAGGGGATCAGATGCCTACTAGACCAATGTAAAAAAAACTATTGGTGGATGTTGGCTTCTGGTAGATATCTGTGAATCATATCTCTTCCATAGTCAACATAGTGGTCCAGTCACAGAATGGGGAGGGTTGCAATAGCATGAGCAGTCAACATACTGGTCCATTATTAGAGTGGGGAGTGTGGCAACAACATGAAGAGTCAACATAGTGGCCTAGTAACAGAGTGGGGAAGGTAACAGCACAGAATGGTGACAGTAGGAGAAGATGACAGCAGAGGTATCAGGTGTGTGGCATCAGGAGGATGGCAGCATCAGAAAAGTGGCTGAAGCACGTGGCTACAAGTAACGGGCCATATTTCACAATGTTGTGGTGCGGCAGCACACTGCAGTCAGAAACATTACTGCCAGAATGACCTAGTCTGATGCATCAGATACCAGTGTGTGGAAATCCTGGCTAATCCACTCCTGATTCGCAGTCCAAGTCTGCAAGTATGGGTGAAGAAATTTGCTCATCAGAGACTCGAGACTCAAGGAGCTGCTGATGGAGCTGGTGCTGCTCCTGCCCTCCACCAGTTCTCCAGCAGTCATGGCAGTGGAGTGTGATCGCAGAGGGTTCCCCCGGTCAGACCTTTGTGAGGATTGGTGATGGCGCATATAGGCAGCCATCAACCGACTACATAGGATATCTCGATGGTAGTTGAGTTTATCCTCCCTCTAAGAATGTGGAAAAAAGGCCCCCATTTTAGACTGGTAGCGAGGGTCCAATAAAGTGGAGAGCCAGTAGTCATCCCTCTGCCAAATGATGATAATGCAGCTATCACTACGCAAGCAACTCATCATGCATCTGGCCATTTGTGCAAGGGAATCAGAGAGACTCCCTGCTTGCATCTCCACTTCGTACTGCCATGGTCTGTCAGGGTCATCTGCCTGGTCTTCCTCATCACAATCCAGCTCCCCATGCTCCTCATGCTCCTTATGCTCCTCCTTTTCCTGTTCTCTCACTTGGGCAGATAAGCCAACTATGTCTGTACAAAATTCTTGGGTGTTAATGTCCTACTCCTCCTTCTCATCCTCTTCCACCACCAGTTTAGCTCCCACAGGGCTCAGGTGGCTGTGATATGTAGGCAAAATGTCTCCTGTTTCCTGGTCAGCCAGATTTATCAGCATTTGCTTCAGGACGTGAAGGAGTGTAATTACATCATTCATCCCTTAGTCCCGGAGACTGACAAATAAAGTGGCCTCCTCGAAGGACCTGAGCAAACACATCACAAATCAGCTGCCAACTGGCTGGTGTCAAAGTTACACAGGGGAGTACTCCTGTCTGTCTACATCTTCAATAAATCATTCTGCTCATATAGTCGGTCCAACATGTGGAGGGTGGAGGTCCAATGTGTAGAAACATCACATATCAGGCTATGTTGGGGAAAACCATTCTACCTTTTCACCTCACGGAGGGCATGTTTTGCAGTGTAAGAGTAGCTGAAGTGCATGCACAGTTTCCTGGACATTTTCAAGACATCTTGCAGTTGGGTGGAAGACCTTAGGAGCAAGGTAGCATACAAATTAAATATCTGTTTTGCAGGTACATGGGTCAGCCTTGCTTGATGCAACATCAACACAATGGAGGTCAGTTATCAAACTGGTATAAAGTAGTAATGGCTTAGTTGCCCATAGCAACCAATCAGAATCCATCTTTCATTTTTCACAGCTCATTTGGAAACTGAAAGGTGGAATCTGATTGGTTGCTGTAGGCAACTAAGCCAGTTCTAATTGACACCATTTTGATAAATCTCCCCTAATGTTCTTGCCATTATTGGTGACCATGGTTCCTATCTTCAGTTGGTGAGGAGGCAGCTATGATTCGATTTCTTGATGATTCAAAACAGTTTCTCCCCGGTGTTACTCCATACTCCCAGGCTGACCAGGTGCAGAAAAAAGTGACACCGCAGTGCTCTGCATAGGTGGTATGCTGGAGGAACACTTAGAACTGTGCCTACAGTGGAGGCTGAGGAGGCAGAGGAGGACATTGGCACTGGATTCACAGCATACAAATGTGTAGGCAGCATTGCCATAACCTGGTAAAGAAACACAGCTCCCTTCTGCTGAGGTGGTGGAGCTTTGACTGCTGGAGAAGCAGTGCGGGCCGCTGGGAGAGGCATTAGGCTGTACCACTACATTAGCTCCATGGTTTTCCTAAGACACTTTTTGATGATGCTGTATGTGTTGACACACTGGTCGTGCTTCACCTTCTGTCCACAGATCCTACATATGGCCACACTGACATCCTCAAGTGACTTAATGAAAAATTCTTACAGCGGTTTTTCTCACATCACTCTGTGTTTACTGCAGCCATGCACGATGAGTTGTTTCCAGACAGATAGGCTCCTGAGGAGCAGACAGTCTACCCCAGGCATGATTTGCTCCAGATCTCACTCTGCTGCCCCCTCAGCTGCAGGCTGCCACCTTGCCCCGTCTCACAGGCAAGCTGCCACCTTCACCCCATGATGATGAAGCCCCCTCTTCACCTGGTTCCCATGGGAAATCGGCTACATGATTGTCCACTACTGTCTGCTCATTACTTATCATACCCTAACAGGTCTCATGGTCATATCCCTGACCGATGGCAACTTCTGCTCCCACTCGACTGTCATCGTCACTACTTGCATCTCTACAGGAGGATGCAGCGGACGAGTATCTCGCCATGCTCGACGAAATGGCATCTTCCGCATTTTGAATTTTTGGTGCCTATAAACTCAGCCAATCACAAGCCAGGAGACTCTGCGGTACACCCAGCATCACGTGGGGCCCTTACATGTCGAAGCAGGGGTTGGCTGGCCTGATCAGGTGACCCTGGAATATACTAGTGACTGGCCGCGGTGCTCGGCTCAGATGCCGTCTGGATGTCGTTAGGGATAGAGCTGCTGCGTTTTCAGGGACAGTGTTAGGGCCTGCATTTAGTTCTCTGTTAGGCAGGAGTCATCCCACAAAGAACCCAACAGCCCTTCTAAGGGCTAGAAGAACATTTTTTTTTTGTCTCCTGGCTGGCTGGCTGGCACTAGTAGTGCAGCAGCTATCGCCATATATAACCCTGTTTTTTTTTATTGTTTTTATCTCAGTGATACAAATCCATTTCACACAGCAGTGTGGAACCATTCTGTGTGTCACAGTTCAGCTGTCCACTCACCACAAACCATAATCCGTATTTTCTGTCCACGTGACCCATACTGTACGTCACGTAATCAAATACGGTCTTTTACTTTCACTGATACAGCTACATTACAAAAATCTCTGTGCGACATTTGTCTGGGTTGCAGTCAAAATAGCCACTGTCAGCAGGGGCAAAGTTTGCTCTCTGATAGTTTCTGCACGTCACGTTAAAAAAAAAATATTTATAAAAAAAATATATATAAAAAAATAGTTTTTTTGTTGTTTTATCTCAGTGATACATATCCATTTCATACAGCAGTGTGGAACCATTCTGTGTGTCACAGTTCA
>ONZH01021677.1:0-16802 GCA_900303285.1 Rhinella marina
AGACCTAGATATTAAACTACTACTAATAAAATGTAACTTTTAATGTAATAGAATAAAAGTGAGCCGCAACAAAAAAGTTAAAATTACTGCCCCCTACAGACTGTCATATTATGTATACAGTAGAATCCGAATGTATCATATGTCCATGGTAGTGTGGATGTGCACTAAGTCCACTGCCACCATGGAGTATAAGGGAAAAATGTGACTGGTCTCTGTCACCAGCACACTGGATCACTCGGTGATCTCTGTCCTCTTAACTCGGTATAAGTATTGTTGATCGCTGAGAGAACACATGCAGACAGTGAGAGCAGAAACTAAAAAACTAAACCTAACACTGGCCCCCAACATGTTTCACCAGTATATCTGGCTTCTTCAGGGGTTTGGGCAGAGATGAGAAAAGACGCTAGACGCAACTATATATGCACTACAAACTTGTGAGTTACGGGTCAATCCGTCAGTGATTGAATAGAACGTCAGGTACTAAGGGTGTTTGACCTGTTCAATATAGGTGGATCATTGGTTGCACCTAGAATGACCTATTTATACCTACCCTATCACAAGCCGATACCTGGAGATGAACTCTGACAGGCTGCGCTTTATCTCCCTGCGCACGGACTTAGTCTCGTAGTGGATGTCATGTTGGCGCAATGCGCATTAGCCGCTACGACATCCACTAAACAACAAAGACTCCAGAGGACCCAAGTGCGCATGCTTGGGAAGATAGACTCAAATCTCGTCATCCCTCGATGGAGCGCTAGCGCAGGGACTTAAAGGTAAATGCCTAAATGATCTATAGGGCAGGCTGTGTGGTATGCTGCGTGGCAAACATAGGATATTAATAGCACAGAATATTAAAAACATCTACTATATATAACCTCAGACCCTTTGTCACGGGCAAATAGCTAAAGTACAAAATCATGGGCAGCAAACCACACATAGAGATAATTAGTACAAAAGTAACAGTAGATTAATTAGGGTTAGTCGAATAGGTAGTTATCACGGAACAGTGGGAACACCATAACTCGCAAACAGCAATATATCCATTATCAAAGAACTGTACTGCCTCTTCTCTCAATCTCAAAAAACTGCTCACATACAAAAATTATGATCACAAAAAGAAGAGAAGGTAAAGCCTTCGTTTAAACCTTTGGGGTTCAAACTGTCAAGCCTGTATATCCACCTGGTTTCTTCTTGCAGGAGTAACTTATCAAGGTTGCCTCTTCTGGCACCCAAGGTTTTTTGCAGATTCCCCAAAAACAAAGACATTTGGGGTCGCTATTGTGATATTGTCTCACATGTCTAGATATTGATGTATCAGCTTTTATGTTTATGCTACTTATATGTTGGCATATACGGCGTCTAAACTCTTGGATAGTCTTGCCAACGTAAATTTTAGGGCATGGACACTGTGCCACATAAACAATGCCAGTCGTCTGACAATTAATAAAATCCCTAATGAAGTATTCTCTACTATCAATGGGATTCACAAATATCTTTGTTTTTCTGAGAAAAGGACAGAAGGAGCATCGCCCACAGGGGTATGTTCCCGACACCTTGGACCTAAGCCAGGTAGGTCCAGGTGATGGCACATTAAAGAAACTATGGACAAGAACGTCTTTTAAATTTTTCCCCCTCCGGTATGTTACACTGGGACGTTCTTTTAAATCATTATCAGCTCTCAGGATGTGCCAATGTTTTTTGAGTATTTGATACACTCTCTGATTCTGGGCATCAAAAGTGCCAATACATCTTATAATATCAGAGGTTAAAGCCTTCGGTCTGTTCCCTAGCAAATCTGATCTATCCATTTTATTTGCTTTTGTAAAGGCTCTATGGAGTACTTTTTAGGGGTACCCCCTTGCTCTAAATCGCTGATAGAGATGGTTACTCTCTCTTAAAAAACTGGATCTATCAGAGCAATTTCTTTTTGCTCTGATATACTGGCCAGTTGGAATCCCCTTTTTTAGAGCTGTAGGATGGTAGCTTTGCCAGTGGAGCAAATTATTCGTAGAGGTCGGTTTCCGATATACTTCGGTAAGGATGCGGCCACCAGCATCTACAGAAATCCTTAAATCAAGAAAAGTAAGCGTGTATGCATTGATTTCTGATGTGAATTTTAATCCAATATCATTCTTGTTAAGTGAAGCAACAAAACAATTAAAGTGCTCCACAGTGCCATCCCATAAAATCAGTACATCATCTATGTACCTACCCCAAAATAGAATGTGATCAGTGAATTGTTGAAGATGCTCCCGTGAAAACAAAATTGTGCTCCCACCACCCCAAAAATAAATTAGCATAATTTGGTGCACACTTACTCCCCATAGCAGTGCTGTGTAACTGTAAATAAAACTGACCATTAAATAAAAAATAATTATGAGTGAGTAAGAAGTGTAAGAGAGTGAGTACAAAATTATTATGTGCGTGAAATGGTGTACCTTTGGTGAATAAATAAGAAGAAGTTGCTTGGATACCCAAATCATGTCCTATACTTGTGTACAGGGCTTCTATATCCAAGCTGGCCAGCTTGGTATCTCCTGTAACTTGGATTTCCTGTAATCTGGTGACCGCATCCTTAGTATCCTTAATATAAGATGGTAAGCTAGGGACAAATGGTGAAATAAATTCGTCTACATATTGACTGATATTTTCCGTCAAACTGTTATTACCGGATATGATAGGTCTACCGGGTATAGGGTGTCTCCGTTTGTGCACTTTCGGTACAGCATATATTGTTGCTAGTGTGGGATGTAAATTGCACAGGAATTTGAACTCATCTTTAGAAATTAAGTTCTCTGTTTTTGCTTTATTGAGTATCATTTTTAGTTCTAATAGATACTTCTCTGTAGGATTACTTTCAAGTTTTTGATATGTGTGAACATCTCTTAAAAGTTGCATCACCATTTCTTGATAACTGTCTTTGTCCATCAGGACTATGTTGCCGCCTTTATCGGACGGTTTTATTATCACATCCTTGTTAGCTAGTTCTTCTAGTGCTGCCTTTTCAGATGGACACAGATTACTTTGGGGTACAGAGTGGTCCCCTTTGATGGCTTTAAGGTCACGAGTAACAAGATCTACAAAGGTGTCTATATTCCCATATTGGGAAAAAGGAGGGGTAAACCTGGACCTTAATTTAAGTGAGGATAGTGGGGCCTCAATATTTTCAATGCCCACCCTATTATCGGAATCTAATGATTCCAGAATGGCAATAGACTCTTTTTCTTGTCGTTGCTTAAAGTTGAAATCTTGTTGCTGTATTTTGTGAGTCTTAAAGAGAGCCAACTTTCGTGCAAATAAATTTAGATCTTTAACCCACGTAAAACAATCATAGTTGGGTGTAGGAGTGAATGACAGACCTTTTTGTAAAACACCAATGTGCTTTTCTTCCAGCTTAAAACTGGACAGATTAATTATTTGTAAGGTGTCACCGACGTCTACGTGGTTTTTGCACTGTATGCCCACTTGTCCCTGTCCCTCAGTTGAACTCCCTGTGCTAAAAAAGTCGACATAACTGGCATGGGTGTAGTTGGCACAGTGACATTGAGACTCTGAGATGATGGCAAAAAGGATGGTAATGAGGAGGGAGCAGAGCTTATCATGGGATTTGTAGTTTGCTGTGGGACAGTTGTTGAGGACATAGGTGCACTGTTGCCTGAACCCCATGTTTGACCGGTTAACGGTCCTGATTGTGGGGCAGGTGCCCTCCTTTGGGTATAAGGTGTGCGACCCCTGTTTTTGCGTTTGGTTCCGTTCTGTCTATGAGGCTGAATTAGAGGCTGAAATATCAGTCAATATGTAGACGAATTTATTTCACCATTTGTCCCTAGCTTACCATCTTATATTAAGGATACTAAGGATGCGGTCACCAGATTACAGGAAATCCAAGTTACAGGAGATACCAAGCTGGCCAGCTTGGATATAGAAGCCCTGTACACAAGTATAGGACATGATTTGGGTATCCAAGCAACTTCTTCTTATTTATTCACCAAAGGTACACCATTTCACGCACATAATAATTTTGTACTCACTCTCTTACACTTCTTACTCACTCATAATTATTTTTTATTTAATGGTCAGTTTTATTTACAGTTACACGGCACTGCTATGGGGAGTAAGTGTGCACCAAATTATGCTAATTTATTTTTGGGGTGGTGGGAGCACAATTTTGTTTTCACGGAGCATCTTCAACAATTCACTGATCACATTCTATTTTGGGGTAGGTACATAGATGATGTACTGATTTTATGGGATGGCACTGTGGAGCACTTTAATTGTTTTGTTGCTTCACTTAACAAGAATGATATTGGATTAAAATTCACATCAGAAATCAATGCATACACGCTTACTTTTCTTGATTTAAGAATTTCTGTAGATGCTGGTGGCCGCATCCTTACCGAAGTATATCGGAAACCGACCTCTACGAATAATTTGCTCCACTGGCAAAGCTACCATCCTACAGCTCTAAAAAAGGGGATTCCAACTGGCCAGTATATCAGAGCAAAAAGAAATTGCTCTGATAGATCCAGTTTTTTAAGAGAGAGTAACCATCTCTATCAGCGATTTAGAGCAAGGGGGTACCCTAAAAAAGTACTCCATAGAGCCTTTACAAAAGCAAACAAAATGGATAGATCAGATTTGCTAGGGAACAGACCGAAGGCTTTAACCTCTGATATTATAAGATGTATTGGCACTTTTGATGCCCCAGAATCAGAGAGTGTATCAAATACTCAAAAAACATTGGCACATCCTGAGAGCTGATAATGATTTAAAAAGAAGTTACATCTGAACGTCCCAGTGTAACATACCGGAGGGGGAAAAATTTAAAAGACGTTCTTGTCCATAGTTTCTTTAATGTGCCATCACCTGGACCTACCTGGCTTAGGTCCAAGGTGTCGGGAACATACCCCTGTGGGCGATGCTCCTTCTGTCCTTTTCTCAGAAAAACAAAGATATTTGTGAATCCCATTGATAGTAGAGAATACTTCATTAGGGATTTTATTAATTGTCAGACGACTGGCATTGTTTATGTGGCACAGTGTCCATGCCCTAAAATTTACGTTGGCAAGACTATCCAAGAGTTTAGACGCCGTATATGCCAACATATAAGTAGCATAAACATAAAAGCTGATACATCAATATCTAGACATGTGAGACAATATCACAATAGCGACCCCAAATGTCTTTGTTTTTGGGGAATCTGCAAAAAAACCTTGGGTGCCAGAAGAGGCAACCTTGATAAGTTACTCCTGCAAGAAGAAACCAGGTGGATATACAGGCTTGACAGTTTGAACCCCAAAGGTTTAAACGAAGGCTTTACCTTCTCTTCTTTTTTGTGATCATAATTTTTGTATGTGAGCAGTTTTTTGAGATTGAGAGAAGAGGCAGTACAGTTCTTTGATAATGGATATATTGCTGTTTGCGAGTTATGGTTGTTCCACTGTTCCGTGATAACTACCTATTCGACTAACCCTAATTAATCTACTGTACTTTTGTACTAATTATCTCTATGTGTGGTTTGCTGCCATGATTTTGTACTTAGCTATTTGCCGTGACAAAGGGTCTGAGGTTATATATAGTAGATGTTTTTAATATTCTGTGCTATTAATATCCTATGTTTGCCACGCAGCATACCACACAGCCTGCCTATAGATCCATTTAGGCATTTACCTTTAAGTCCCTGCGCTAGCGCTCCATCGAGGGATGACGAGATTTGAGTCTATCTTCCCAAGCATGCGCACTTGGGTCCTCTGGAGTCTTTGTTGTTTAGTGGATGTCGTAGCGCTAATGCGCATGCGCCAACATGACATCCACTACGAGACTAAGTCCGTGCGCAGGGAGATAAAGCGCAGCCTGTCAGAGTTCATCTCCAGGTATCGGCTGTGATAGGGTAGGTATAAATAGGTCATTCTAGGTGCAACCAATGATCCACCTATATTGAACAGGTCAAACACCCTTAGTACCTGACGTTCTATTCAATCACTGACGGATTGACCCGTCACTCACAAGTTTGTAGTGCATATATAGTTGGCGTCTAGCGTCTTTTCTCATCTCTGCCCAAACCCCTGAAGAAGCCAGATATACTGGTGAAACATGTTGGGGGGCAGTGTTAGGTTTAGTTTTTAGTTTCTGCTCTCACTGTCTGCATGTGTTCTCTCAGCGATCAACAATACTTATACCGAGTTAAGAGGACAGAGATCACCGAGTGATCCAGTGTGCTGGTGACAGAGACCAGTCACATTTTTCCCTTATACTCCATGGTGGC
This sequence comes from Rhinella marina, assembly GCA_900303285.1. Taxonomy (NCBI): domain Eukaryota; kingdom Metazoa; phylum Chordata; class Amphibia; order Anura; family Bufonidae; genus Rhinella; species Rhinella marina. The sequence goes on from ONZH01021677.1 coordinate 6,266, forward strand.
AGTGGACTTAGTGCACATCCACACTACCATGGACATATGATACATTCGGATTCTACTGTATACATAATATGACAGTCTGTAGGGGGCAGTAATTTTAACTTTTTTGTTGCGGCTCACTTTTATTCTATTACATTAAAAGTTACATTTTATTAGTAGTAGTTTAATATCTAGGTCTAAGATTGGTTCTGAGCCTTTATGGTTATTGTCCATGGCCTCTCCCCCACAACTTCAAGGAGGGTTACTACCAGGCACTGGCATACAAACATTGTCTTGATGGGCACTAAAAGGCTCTGCACCCACCCACGTGTGGAGACTAATAGGTGGGTGCAGTATGCGTCCTAGCCCGTCTGGAATTAGGAAAGCTGGGCACTGTGCTTGGAGGTCTTTGTGTCTGCTGTGGACAGGGTGGGTGTGGGGTGCGTGCTTGCCTGTCTGGGATGGGGAGAGCTGGGCACTGTGCTGGAAGAACTTTGTGTACGCTGTGGACTACTGGGTGGGTGCGGGGAGGGAGACGCTTATGCCTGCGTCCTGGGGCGGGGGATAGGACAGCAGTGCCAGCATGGGCAGTGGTGTCACCCGCAGGCGGTGATGGACTTTTGTTGCACTTAGTTGGCTGCTTTCCTAACATGTGCCAGCGCATGTGCCTTGCCCATCTTGGTCTGGGTCAGCACAATTGTCTTGAGGGTCACCACCAGGCTGTTGCCCAGAATTTGGCGTAATGGTGCGATTAGGCAGCCTCAGAGGCATCCATGCATGCTGTCCCTGCTGTTTCCTGTCCATTTCCGTGGTGTTTCCATCATTTTCTGAGGTTTACAGGTTTTCACGCAACCTTCTCTGTGCAGAGCTTTGGTCCCCTGCAAAAAATGCTCGAGTCTCCCATTGACTTTAATGGGGTTCGTTATTCGAAACGAGCACCCGAGCATCCAGAAAAAATTCGACTTGAATAATGAGCACCCGAGCATTTTAGTGCTCGCTCATCTCTAGTAATGATACATTTTATATCCTTGATGACTCGATATGTTGCATGAATTCTATTGGCAGTAGTGCAATTGTAACTCATTTGCAAATCTGTAAAAAGCAACTAAATGAAACAAAAATCTAAAGCTATAGCGCTCAGTTTAAATTTTTTTGATAATACTACAAAAGTTCCAAAATCACAAACTCAACTATGCATAAAGTAACTGCGCACACAGTCATTTTTTCAGGGAAAAGACTTGTAAGTCTTAGGTGACAGTGCAAAGCAATGATTAACAGTTTAAGAATAAAGTTGTTGGCACCTCGTCTTAGTCCTGCAGGCAGACAACAACACTAATAAATATTTGGGAAAACAATGGTACTACCAACACTAACATGTGTGATACTATTTGGAATCATTCCAGAAATGTCAGTGTTATGGGAATTAGCAACAGGCATCAAGGTAATAAGTGATAGGTGCTTAACCCTTAGAGGACCAGCGCCGTACATGTACGGCGCTCTGATCGGGCGGGCGCAGGAGCGCCGATCAGCGGCGGGGATCGGCTGTGGCCAGGTGCAGGACCCCTGCTGAATGTGCCAGCATCTGTGAAAACACTGATGCCGGTGCATTGACCCTTCATGTGCCGCGGTCAGCGCTGACCGCGGCACATGTGGTGTGCGGGAGTAAATTAATTCAGGATGGCGAGCGGGGGGGCCATCAGGTCCCCACGCTGCTGTGACAGGGACCCGATGGCTCGGATAGCAGCCCGATGCCTTCCTTAGGCATCATGGCTGCTATCCCTGCATGCCTGTGCGATCCAGCCCCCTGGATCGCACAGGAAGCAGGCTGTAAGTGTATTACACTGAGTAATACACTTACAGCCAATGCATTACAATACAAAAGTATTGTAATGCATTGTAAAGGGGATCAGACCCCCAAAAGTTAAATAAAGTGGAAAAAAAAGTTAAAAAATAAAGTTTCCTAAAAAAAATAAAAGTTTCAAGTAAAAAAAAAGCCATTTTCCAAAAAAAAGTTAAAAAAATTGTAAAAAAAAGGTAAAAAAAGAAAGATAAACATATTAGGTATTGCCGCGTCCGTATCGACCAGCTCTATAAAAATATCATGTCATCCACCCCGCCAGGTGAACGCAGTAAAAAAAAAGTGCCAAAACAGACATTTTTGGTCACCTTCCCTTACAAAAAGTGTAATAGCAGGCGATCAAAAAGGCGTATTTATCCCAAAATGGTACCAATCAAACCATCATCTTCTCCCACAAAAATGATACCCTACCTGAGACAATCGCCCGAAAAATAAAAAAAAATATGGCTCTCTGAAAATGGCAACACAAAAAAAAGATTTTATTCTGTTCAAAAATAAATCTAATGTGTAAAACTTTCCAAAAATAAAAAAGTTACACATATTGGGTACCGCCACGTCCGTAACAACCTGTTCTATAAAAATATTACATGAGATGGCCCCCCAGGCGAATGCTGTAAAAAATAAAAACTATGCCAAAACAACCATTGTTTTCCCTCTTGCCTCACAAAAAGCTTGATAGCAGGCGATCAAAAAGGTGTATTTATCCCAAAATGGTACCAATCAAACCGTCATCTTGTCCCGCAAAAATGATACCCTACCTGAGACAATCGCCTGAAAAAATAAAAAAAAATGGCTCTCTGAAAATGGCAACACAAAAAAAAGATTTTATTCTGTTCAAAAATAAATCTCATGTGTAAAACTTTCCAAAAATAAAAAAGTTAGACATATTGGGTATAACCGTGTCCGTAACAACCTGCTGTATAAGAATATTACATGAGATGGCCCCCCAGGCGAATGCTATAAAAATTTTTTTAAAAAAAACATGCCATAACAGCCATTTTTTTTCACCTTGCCTCACAAAAAGTGTAATACCACACGATCAAAAAGGCGTATGTACCCCAAAATGGTACCAATCAAACCGTCATCTCGTCCTGCAAAAAATGAGCCCCCACATAAGACAATAACTCAAAAAAATAAAAATCAATGGCTCCAGCAAACCAATCCATCAAAATCTGTGTTGTAAAATCCATATGGCGCTCCTTCTGTTCTGAGTCCTGCCATGTGCCCCCACAGCAGTTTACCACCACATATGGGGTGTTGCCGTATTCAGGAGAAAATGGGTAACAAATTATGGGGTGCTTTTCTCCTGTTACCCCTTGTGAAAATGAAAAATTTGGGGCTAAATCAACATTTTATTGGAAGAAATGAAACTTTTCATTTTCACAGCCAAGTGTTTCCAAATTCCGTAAAACGCTTAGGGGGTCAAAGTGGCCAGTACCCCCCCTTAATATATTCTTAGAAGGGTGTAGTTTCCAAAATGGGGTCACTTTTTGAGGGTTTCCACTGTAGGGGTACGTCAGGGTCTCTCAATTACAAAATGGTGCCTAAAAACCATTCTAGCAAAATCTGCCTCCAAAATCCCTATGGCGCTCCTTTCCTTCTGACCACAAACCCATAGAGACGTTTACCACCACATATGGGGTATTTCTGTAAACTGCAGAATCAGAGTAATGTATATTGAGGTTTAGTTTGCTGTTAACCCTTGCTGTTTTGCAAGAAAAAAATTATTAACATGAATAATCTACCAAAAAAGGGAAATTTTGAAATTTCACCTCCATTTTCCATTAATTCTTGTGGAACACCTCAAGGGTTAACAAAGTTTGTAACAGCAGTTTTTTTTATAATTTGAGGGGTGTAGTTTATGGGTGGTTTCCATTACGTAAGCCACTCAAAATCACTTTATATCTGAATTGGTGCTTAAAAAATGGTTTTGGAAATTTTGCTGAAAATTTATAAAATGGCTTCGAAACTTCTAAGCCCTCTAACATCCCAAAAAAGTAAAATGACATTTATAAAATGATGCCAACATAAAGTATACATATGGGGAATGTAAAATAATAACTATTTTTGGAGGTATTACTATGTATTTTGAAAGTAGAGAAATTGAAATTTTGAAATTTGCAAATTTTTCCAAATTTTTACTAAATTTGGTATTTTTTTTATAAATAAAAATTAAATATTTTGCCACAAATTTACTACTATCGTGAAGCACAATATGTGATGAGAAAACAATCTTAGAATGGCCTGGATAAGTAAAAGCGTTCCAAAGCTATTACCACATAAAGTGACACATGTCAGATTTGCAAAAAACGGCCTGGGATTTGAGGTGAAAAGTGGCCCGGTACTGAAAGGTTTAACATAAATTACCAAATCCTGTTCTTTGCAAAAGTAAACATAACTAGAGACAGGCAAAATTTTCTAAAATTTGTTTCTGGTCTGATTTATCTGAATCACCCAAGAAATTTGATTCGGGTGCGAATCAATTATACCAAGCGAATTAAAATTACTATACTTTGAATGGCTGGAAAAGTCTTCTCACAAAACTTCTCCTGAATTGAAACTCAAGAAATTCTAATGCATCAGAATTGTTTGAGAAATTAAGGTCAAATCGAAAGAATTGATTTGGTCATCTCTAATCATAACCCAAGAATGTTACTAATAATTTAAAATGGACCCATTTTGGAATCACTAGACTTACTTGACATAGGTATGTGATCTACTTGCCTCATTCTCTACTCAAAAAATAATCATCTAATTAAAAGTTAACCACCAACAACCTTTCTTTCTGTGCTGTGTATATGAAGAAGGATACCAATCAGCTTATGAATAAAAGGACTTTCATGAACATTGCGTTGCATTGAGTAGACTGCAGCACTCATGTACCCCTGGAGTTGCTCAATTAGAATTTTCAGAAAACTACTGACTGAGCCAAAAAGTAAGTGACCCAGCATTTCACTCAGGGTCTCAGATTAGAGCTTGCCAAGAAACTTGCGGCATTCCCAATTCTTGCCCATTTTCCGTCAGAGAGTCATTCGTTCAAATGAATAAGTCCAGAAAGAAAAAAAGTCAGAATACAATTGATTACAAACAGCATATAATCAAATAGTCAATGTAAAGTTAACAAGCAAGGTCCTGTGAGACAAGTATGTGTTCTCCTGAACAATCGTTTGTGCCATCATCCATAAGTATGTGAAGCTGCCCTGCCTCTCCCACCCCTTTCTGCTGGGGTGATTTGTGTAATAATGAAGATTTCTGTTACATTGCTGGACAGTCTGTCATGGTCTAAAAGGTGAGCAGTATAGAGTTCCTGCAGGGCAAGCAGAGAAGACTTCAATGCATTGCTGTAAATTCTCCTGAAACTCCTTTTCACTTTCAAGAGTCAGGAGGTTTGATGGTTCAACTTCCCAATCTGCTGCACAAGGGAAGTGAAAAGGTTGAACCTTCTGGCTTGTTTATATCCTCAGTATAAGCAAAGGACACTGATAAGGAAATGTTTGGAGAAGTCAGATTGAGGAGAGAGGTACTGACAACCATCAAACATCTAGGGGCCACCAGCATTTTCTTTACTCTATGGAGTGTCTGGCCCAATGCTGCTCTACTCATAAGCCTAAATGTGGGAAGAGCCTTTGGGCTGTATCTTCTCTAGTAACAAGGAGTGAAGCAGAAGCTGTTCCTCCTCCTTATTTGTGACACTAAAGTTTCTCATCCAGATTTACTCCTCAAGCATCACCAGTTGAACCCCTGCAGAAGACATTATGAATAGAGATGAGCGAGCATGCTCGTCCGAGCTTGGTGCTCGTTCGAGCATTAGGGTACTCGTAAGTGCTCGCTGCTCGTACGAGTATCTCGCCATGCTCGAGGAAATGGCAACTTCCGCATCGTGCTTTTTTGGCGCCTAAAAACACAGCCAATCACAAGCCAGGAGACTCTGCGTACCACCCAGCATCACGTGGGGCCCTTACATGTCGATAGCAGGGGTTGGCTGGCCTGATCAGGTGACCCTGGAATATACTACCGACTGGCCGCGGTGCTCGGCTCAGATGCCGTCTGGATGTCGTTAGGGATAGAGCTGCTGCCTTTCAGGGACAGTGTTAGGGCCTGCATTTAGTTCTCTGTTAGGCAGGGATCACCCACAAAGAACCCAACAGCCCTTCTAAGGGCTAGAAGACATTTTTTTTTTGTCACTTGGCTGGCTGGCACTAGTAGTGCAGCTATCGCCATGTATAACCCCCTTTTACTTTTTTATGTTATATCTCAGTGATACAAATCCATTGCACACAGCAGTGTTGAACCATTCTGTGTGTCACAGTTCAGTACACTCACTATCTTCTGTCCAGGTGACACTTTCTGTATGTCACCGAATACAACCAAGTCATTTGCTGCCTGTCACGTGTATGGCTTCATCCCAAAAATCTCTGTGCGACATTTGTCTGGGTCGCAGTCTAAATAGCCACCGTCATTAGGGTGTCAGTCAGCTGTACAATAGTTTCTGCACGTCACGTTCCCAAAAAAACAAAACTAAAAGAAAAAAATATAAAAAAAAATAGAAAAAAATATTTTTTTTTGTTGTTTTAGCTGAGTGATACAAATCCATTTCACACAGCTGCGTGTAACCTTTCTGTGTGTCACAGTTCAGAATACTCACTCCAAACCGTATATACTGTCCAGGTGACACTTTCTGTACGTCACAAAATACAACCAAGTCACTTGCTACCTGTCACGTATATATAGCTTGATCCTAAAAATCTCTGTGCGACATTTGTCTGGGTTGCAGTCTAAATAGCCACCATCATTAGGGTGTCAGTCAGCTGTACGATAGTTTCTGCACGTCACGTTCCCAAAAAAACAAAACTAAAAGAAAAAAATATAAAAAAAATAGAAAAAAATATTTTTTTTGTTGTTTTAGCTGAGTGATACAAATCCATTTCACACAGCTGGCGTGTAACCTTTCTGTGTGTCACAGTTCAGCACACTCACTCCAAACCGTATATACTGTCCAGGTGACACTTTCTGTACGTCACAAAATACAACCAAGTCACTTGCTACCTGTCACGTATATATAGCTTGATCCTAAAAATCTCTGTGCGACATTTGTCTGGGTCGCAGTCTAAATAGCCACCGTCATTAGGGTGTCAGTCAGCTGTACGATAGTTTCTGCACGTCACGTTCCCAAAAAAACAAAACTTAAAGAAAAAATATTAAAAAAAAAATAGAAAAAAAATATTTTTTTTTGTTGTTTTAGCTGAGTGATACAAATCCATTTCACACAGCTGCGTGTAACATTTCTGTGTGTCACAGTTCAGCACACTCACTCCAAACCGTATACACTGTCCAGGTGACACTTTCTGTACGTCACAAAATTAAACCAGACTGAACAAGTTTGTGGGTTTCAGTACACCAGGCCCATTTATTTTATTTTTTTTATAGAATACAATTATATACAGAAAATGTGGAACCCCAGGGCTAAGGGTCGAGGACGAGGATGAGGGCGTGGGCATGGGCATTCAATTACTGCAGGGGGCAGAGGTCGTGGTCCTGGGCAAGGTGAGACAGTACCTGCTGATGAGGGAGCTGTGGAACGCCGCAGAGCTACACTCCCTAGCTTCATGTCTCAACTTACAGGGACACGTGGTAGAGGACTGTTGAAACCACAACAGTGCGAACAGCTGATCTCGTGGATTGCGGATAATGCTTCAAGTAATTTTTCCGCCAGTCAGTCTTCCACGCAGTCCACCCACGTTACCCAAGGGAGCACTCCTCTGGCTCCTCCACCTCAACCTCCTTCCCCCCAGTCTGCCCCCTCCCAGGAAAATTTGGAATGCGATCCGGCATACTCTCAGGAACTGTTTTCTGGACCCTTCCCAGAGTCACAAACCACTTCTCAGGTTGCTGTTGACCTCTTTCACGATGCCCAAGTATTTTAACTGTCGCAGTCTGTGGGTGATGATGATGATGATGACAATGTTGAGTTAGTGGAAGAAGTTTGTAAAGAGGTGTCGGACGATGAGGAGACACGGTTGTCAGACACTGGTGAAGTTGTTGTAAGGGGAGGAATTCCGAGGGGGGAGCAGACTGAGGAATCAGAGGATGACGAGGTGACTGACCCAAGCTGGGTTGATATGCCGAGTGAAGACAGTGCTTCTGAGGCGGAGGCGAGTGCTGCACCAAAACAGGTTGGAAGAGGCAGTGGTGTGGCCAGAGGGAGAAGCAGGGCCAGAGCTGGTGCATCAGCAGCAACAGTTTCACGTAGTGAAGCTCCCGTGGCGAAGCCTAGATGTTCGCAAGTCCGGAGGTTCTTTAAAGAAGTGAGGATGACCGACGGACTGTGGTGTGCAACCTGTGCCACACCAGGATCAGCAGGGGTGCCACCACTACTAGCCTAAACACCACCAGCATGCGCAGGCATATGAGTGCTAAACACCCCACTCAATGGAACCAAGGCCGTTCACCACTTCCTGCGGGTCACACCACTGTTCCTTCCCCTGTGTCACTCGCTGCCTCTGCTAGTCAACCCCCTGCCCAGGACCCCGGCACGAGCGCCTCCCGCCGGAAAACCACACCTTCGCCTCCACGATCCTCCACAGTGTCCACCAACGTGTCCCAGCGCAGCGTTCAGCTGTCTTTACAGGAGACGCTGGAGTGCAAAAGGAAATACAGTTCCACCCACCCACATGCCCAAGCCCTCAACGTCCACATCTCCAAATTGCTTAGCCTTGAGATGCTGCCCTATAGGCTGGTAGAGACCGAGGCCTTTTGCAATCTCATGGCGGTGGCTGCCCCTCGGTATTCTGTCCCAGCCGCCACTATTTTTCCCGATGTGCCGTCCCAGCCCTACACCAGCACGTGTCACAGAACATCATCCGTGCCCTGACCAACGCTGTTTCTGAGAAGGTCCACCTAACCACGGACACGTGGACAAGTGCTGCCGGGCAGGGACACTATATCTCACTGACGGCACATTGGGTTAACTTGGTGGAGGCTGGGACCGAGAATGACCCTGGGGCCGCTCATGTACTGCCCACACCGAGGATTGCGGGGCCTACCTCGGTCACGGTCTCTCAGACGTACTATGCCTCCTCCTCCGACCCCTCCTCTTCCTCCACCGAATTACCATCCGTGGGCACGGCGCCTTCAGTCGGTAGCTCTAGGCGCAGCAGCAGTGCCGTGGGTAAGCGCCAGCAAGCGGTGCTAAAACTGCTGAGCTTAGGTGACAAAAGGCACACCGCCCAAGAGCTGTTACAGGGCATCACGGCGCAGACCGATGTGTGGCTGGCACCGCTGAACCTCAAGCCAGGCATGGTTGTGTGTGACAACGGGCATAACCTGGTGGCGGCTCTGCAACTCGGCAGACTGACACATGTGCCATGCCTGGCCCACGTGTTCAATCTAATAGTTCAGCGGTTCCTGAAGACATACCCCAATCTGTCTGATTTGCTCACCAAGGTGCGCCGCATCTGTGCGCATTTCCGCAAGTCGACCACAGATGCTGCCACGCTCAGGGCAGCACAGCGCCGCCTACAACTGCCCGCTCACCGACTGTTGTGCGACGTGCCCACGAGATGGAATTCAACTTTAAACATGTTATCCAGAGTTTACCAGCAGCGCAGAGCGATTGTAGACTGTCAGATGTCAACTTCCACCAGAACTGGTAGTCAGGTCAGTCAGATTCCTCAAGTCTACAATGAGGAGTGGACGTGGATGTCTGATATCTGCCAGGTGTTGAGCAACTTTGAGGAGTCAACACAGATGGTCAGCGGCAATGCCGCCATTATCAGCCTCACCATTCCGCTGCTTTGCCTGTTGAAAAACTCACTGCTCAGCATCAAGTCGGATGCTTTGCGCTTGTCACAAGAGACGGTGGAGGAAGATACGTCGCTTGATAGCCAGAGCACCCTCCGGTCTGTTTCTCAGCGCGTATCGGAGGAGGGGGATGAGGAGGAAGAGGAAAAGAATGTCGGCGAGACAGTAGAGGGTACCAGTGCTCAGTCCTTAACTCTTGAGCGTGTATGGGCTGAAGAGGAGGACATGGAGGAGGAGGAGGAGGAGGAAATGGAGAGTCAGGCCAGTGAGGAGAGGGAATTCTTGCGTGTTGGGACTCTGGCGCACATGGCAGACTTCATGTTAGGCTGCCTATCCCGTGACCCTCGCGTTAGAAGAATTTTTTCAAACAGCCGATTACTGGGTGTTCACTCTCCTAGACCCACGGTACAAGCAGAACCTTTCCACTCTCATCCCCGCAGAGGAAAGGAGTCTGAGAGTGAATAGATATCAACAGGCCCTGGTGCACAAACTGAAACAATCCTTCCCATCTGACGCCGCTAGCGGCAGAGGGCATGGTTCTGTGGGCCAAGTAGCGGGGAGAGGAGGCGAGCAGCAGCTTGTCCAGCACTGGCAGGGGAACGCTCTCCAAGGCCTTTGCCACTTTTATGTCACCCCCAGCAAGACACTGTCACCTGTCCCCAGTCTAGGCAGAGTAGGGGGGAGCTGTACAGGAAGATGGTGAGGGAGTAGCTAGCTGACCATACCAACGTCCGTAGCGATCACTCTGCTCCATACAACTACTGGGTTTCAAAAGCTGGACACGTGGCCTGAACTGGCGCTGTACGCCTTGGAGGTGCTGGCCTGCCTTGCCGCTAGCGTACTGTCAGAGCGGGTATTCAGTGCAGCTGGTGGTGTCCATCACCGATAGCGTCACGCCTGTCA
>ONZH01021678.1:0-43992 GCA_900303285.1 Rhinella marina
AGAAGAATCGATACCGTACCGGTTGATGCTAGAGTTTTTCCAAATCCATCCGGCTGTTGTCACCACCACACACGCTAGCCCAGGGGGCACTCCTCTGGCTCTTCCAGCTAACCTCCTTCCCCCCAGCCTGCCCCCCACCTACAGGCCCTCTCTCCAAACAATTTACCCGGATAGGGGACGTATTAGATATTGTACTGATGTTTTTTTTGTTCTTCTTTTAATTGCCTCCTGACCTGTGATAGGCAGAGCATGGACACGTCCCCTTAGCTGCAGTAGGAAAGACACTCCCTGGCCAGAGCAAGCTCTTTTTCCTTTTCCGTGGTCGAAAAATCCATGAAATATAAGGTCCCAAGATAGGGGACGTATACGGTATTAAACTGAGAAGAATCGATACCGTACCGGTTGATGCTAGAGTTTTTCCAAATCCATCCGGCTGTTGTCACCACCACACACGCTAGCCCAGGGGGCACTCCTCTGGCTCTTCCAGCTAAACCTCCTTCCCCCCAGCCTGCCCCCCACCTACAGGCCCTCTCTCCAAACAATTTACCCGGATAGGGGACGTATTAGATATTGTACTGATGTTTTTTTTGTTCTTCTTTTAATTGCCTCCTGACCTGTGATAGGCAGAGCATGGACACGTCCCCTTAGCTGCAGTAGGAAAGACACTCCCCTGGCCAGAGCAAGCTCTTTTTCCTTTTCCGTGGTCGAAAAATCCATGAAATATAGGGTCCCAAGATAGGGGACGTATACGGTATTAAACTGAGAAGAATCGATACCGTACCGGTTGATGCTAGAGTTTTTCCAAATCCATCCGGCTGTTGTCACCACCACACACGCTAGCCCAGGGGGCACTCCTCTGGCTCTTCCAGCTAAACCTCCTTCCCCCAGCCTGCCCCCCACCTACAGGCCCTCTCTCCAAACAATTTACCCGGATAGGGGACGTATTAGATATTGTACTGATGTTTTTTTTGGTTCTTCTTTTAATTGCCTCCTGACCTGTGATAGGCAGAGCATGGACACGTCCCCTTAGCTGCAGTAGGAAAGACACTCCCCTGGCCAGAGCAAGCTCTTTTTCCTTTTCCGTGGTCGAAAAATCCATGAAATATAAGGTCCCAAGATAGGGGACGTATACGGTATTAAACTGAGAAGAATCGATACCGTACCGGTTGATGCTAGAGTTTTTCCAAATCCATCCGGCTGTTGTCACCACCACACACGCTAGCCCAGGGGGCACTCCTCTGGCTCTTCCAGCTAAACCTCCTTCCCCCCAGCCTGCCCCCCACCTACAGGCCCTCTCTCCAAACAATTTACCCGGATAGGGGACGTATTAGATATTGTACTGATGTTTTTTTTGTTCTTCTTTTAATTGCCTCCTGACCTGTGATAGGCAGAGCATGGACACGTCCCCTTAGCTGCAGTAGGAAAGACACTCCCCTGGCCAGAGCAAGCTCTTTTTCCTTTTCCGTGGTCGAAAAATCCATGAAATATAAGGTCCCAAGATAGGGGACGTATACGGTATTAAACTGAGAAGAATCGATACCGTACCGGTTGATGCTAGAGTTTTTCCAAATCCATCCGGCTGTTGTCACCACCACACACGCTAGCCCAGGGGGCACTCCTCTGGCTCTTCCAGCTCAACCTCCTTCCCCCCAGCCTGCCCCCCACCTACAGGCCCTCTCTCCAAACAATTTACCCGGATAGGGGACGTATTAGATATTGTACTGATGTTTTTTTTTGTTCTTCTTTTAATTGCCTCCTGACCTGTGATAGGCAGAGCATGGACACGTCCCCTTAGCTGCAGTTGGAAAGACACTCCCCTGGCCAGAGCAAGCTCTTTTTCCTTTTCCGTGGTCGAAAAATCCATGAAATATAGGGTCCCAAGATAGGGGACGTATACGGTATTAAACTGAGAAGAATCGATACCGTACCGGTTGATGCTACAGTTTTTCCAAATCCATCCGGCTGTTGTCACCACCACACACGCTAGCCCAGGGGGCACTCCTCTGGCTCTTCCAGCTCAACCTCCTTCCCCCAGCCTGCCCCCCACCTACAGGCCCTCTCTCCAAACAATTTACCCGGATAGGGGACGTATTAGATATTGTACTGATGTTTTTTTTGTTCTTCTTTTAATTGCCTCCTGACCTGTGATAGGCAGAGCATGGACACGTCCCCTTAGCTGCAGTAGGAAAGACACTCCCCTGGCCAGAGCAAGCTCTTTTTCCTTTTCCGTGGTCGAAAAATCCATGAAATATAGGGTCCCAAGATAGGGGACGTATACGGTATTAAACTGAGAAGAATCGATACCGTACCGGTTGATGCTAGAGTTTTTCCAAATCCATCCGGCTGTTGTCACCACCACACACGCTAGCCCAGGGGGCACTCCTCTGGCTCTTCCAGCTCAAACCTCCTTCCCCCCAGCCTGCCCCCCACCTACAGGCCCTCTCTCCAAACAATTTACCCGGATAGGGGACGTATTAGATATTGTACTGATGTTTTTTTTGTTCTTCTTTTAATTGCCTCCTGACCTGTGATAGGCAGAGCATGGACACGTCCCCTTAGCTGCAGTAGGAAAGACACTCCCCTGGCCAGAGCAAGCTCTTTTTCCGTTTTCCGTGGTCGAAAAATCCATGAAATATAAGGTCCCAAGATAGGGGACGTATACGGTATTAAACTGAGAAGAATCGATACCGTACCGGTTGATGCTACAGTTTTTCCAAATCCATCCGGCTGTTGTCACCACCACACACGCTAGCCCAGGGGGCACTCCTCTGGCTCTTCCAGCTAAACCTCCTTCCCCCCAGCCTGCCCCCCACCTACAGGCCCTCTCTCCAAACAATTTACCCGGATAGGGGACGTATTAGATATTGTACTGATGTTTTTTTTGTTCTTCTTTTAATTGCCTCCTGACCTGTGATAGGCAGAGCATGGACACGTCCCCTTAGCTGCAGTAGGAAAGACACTCCCCTGGCCAGAGCAAGCTCTTTTTCCGTTTTCCGTGGTCGAAAAATCCATGAAATATAAGGTCCCAAGATAGGGGACGTATACGTATTAAACTGAGAAGAATCGATACCGTACCGGTTGATGCTAGAGTTTTTCCAAATCCATCCGGCTGTTGTCACCACCACACACGCTAGCCCAGGGGGCACTCCTCTGGCTCTTCCAGCTAAACCTCCTTCCCCCAGCCTGCCCCCCACCTACAGGCCCTCTCTCCAAACAATTTACCCGGATAGGGGACGTATTAGATATTGTACTGATGTTTTTTTTGTTCTTCTTTTAATTGCCTCCTGACCTGTGATAGGCAGAGCATGGACACGTCCCCTTAGCTGCAGTAGGAAAGACACTCCCCTGGCCAGAGCAAGCTCTTTTTCCTTTTCCGTGGTCGAAAAATCCATGAAATATAAGGTCCCAAGATAGGGGACGTATACGGTATTAAACTGAGAAGAATCGATACCGTACCGGTTGATGCTAGAGTTTTTCCAAATCCATCCGGCTGTTGTCACCACCACACACGCTAGCCCAGGGGGCACTCCTCTGGCTCTTCCAGCTCAACCTCCTTCCCCCCAGCCTGCCCCCCACCTACAGGCCCTCTCTCCAAACAATTTACCCGGATAGGGGACGTATTAGATATTGTACTGATGTTTTTTTGGTTCTTCTTTTAATTGCCTCCTGACCTGTGATAGGCAGAGCATGGACACGTCCCCTTAGCTGCAGTAGGAAAGACACTCCCCTGGCCAGAGCAAGCTCTTTTTCCTTTTCCGTGGTCGAAAAATCCATGAAATATAAGGTCCCAAGATAGGGGACGTATACGGTATTAAACTGAGAAGAATCGATACCGTACCGGTTGATGCTAGAGTTTTTCCAAATCCATCCGGCTGTTGTCACCACCACACACGCTAGCCCAGGGGGCACTCCTCTGGCTCTTCCAGCTAAACCTCCTTCCCCCCAGCCTGCCCCCCACCTACAGGCCCTCTCTCCAAACAATTTACCCGGATAGGGGACGTATTAGATATTGTACTGATGTTTTTTTTGTTCTTCTTTTAATTGCCTCCTGACCTGTGATAGGCAGAGCATGGACACGTCCCCTTAGCTGCAGTAGGAAAGACACTCCCCTGGCCAGAGCAAGCTCTTTTTCCGTTTTCCGTGGTCGAAAAATCCATGAAATATAAGGTCCCAAGATAGGGGACGTATACGGTATTAAACTGAGAAGAATCGATACCGTACCGGTTGATGCTAGAGTTTTTCCAAATCCATCCGGCTGTTGTCACCACCACACACGCTAGCCCAGGGGGCACTCCTCTGGCTCTTCCAGCTCAACCTCCTTCCCCCCAGCCTGCCCCCCACCTACAGGCCCTCTCTCCAAACAATTTACCCGGATAGGGGACGTATTAGATATTGTACTGATGTTTTTTTTGGTTCTTCTTTTAATTGCCTCCTGACCTGTGATAGGCAGAGCATGGACACGTCCCCTTAGCTGCAGTAGGAAAGACACTCCCCTGGCCAGAGCAAGCTCTTTTTCCTTTTCCGTGGTCGAAAAATCCATGAAATATAAGGTCCCAAGATAGGGGACGTATACGGTATTAAACTGAGAAGAATCGATACCGTACCGGTTGATGCTAGAGTTTTTCCAAATCCATCCGGCTGTTGTCACCACCACACACGCTAGCCCAGGGGGCACTCCTCTGGCTCTTCCAGCTAAACCTCCTTCCCCCCAGCCTGCCCCCCACCTACAGGCCCTCTCTCCAAACAATTTACCCGGATAGGGGACGTATTAGATATTGTACTGATGTTTTTTTTGGTTCTTCTTTTAATTGCCTCCTGACCTGTGATAGGCAGAGCATGGACACGTCCCCTTAGCTGCAGTAGGAAAGACACTCCCCTGGCCAGAGCAAGCTCTTTTTCCTTTTCCGTGGTCGAAAAATCCATGAAATATAAGGTCCCAAGATAGGGGACGTATACGGTATTAAACTGAGAAGAATCGATACCGTACCGGTTGATGCTAGAGTTTTTCCAAATCCATCCGGCTGTTGTCACCACCACACACGCTAGCCCAGGGGGCACTCCTCTGGCTCTTCCAGCTAAACCTCCTTCCCCCCAGCCTGCCCCCCACCTACAGGCCCTCTCTCCAAACAATTTACCCGGATAGGGGACGTATTAGATATTGTACTGATGTTTTTTTTGGTTCTTCTTTTAATTGCCTCCTGACCTGTGATAGGCAGAGCATGGACACGTCCCCTTAGCTGCAGTAGGAAAGACACTCCCCTGGCCAGAGCAAGCTCTTTTTCCGTTTTCCGTGGTCGAAAAATCCATGAAATATAAGGTCCCAAGATAGGGGACGTATACGGTATTAAACTGAGAAGAATCGATACCGTACCGGTTGATGCTAGAGTTTTTCCAAATCCATCCGGCTGTTGTCACCACCACACACGCTAGCCCAGGGGGCACTCCTCTGGCTCTTCCAGCTAAACCTCCTTCCCCCCAGCCTGCCCCCCACCTACAGGCCCTCTCTCCAAACAATTTACCCGGATAGGGGACGTATTAGATATTGTACTGATGTTTTTTTTGGTTCTTCTTTTAATTGCCTCCTGACCTGTGATAGGCAGAGCATGGACACGTCCCCTTAGCTGCAGTAGGAAAGACACTCCCCTGGCCAGAGCAAGCTCTTTTTCCTTTTCCGTGGTCGAAAAATCCATGAAATATAGGGTCCCAAGATAGGGGACGTATACGGTATTAAACTGAGAAGAATCGATACCACACATGCCCCACTAGGAGAATTTGGGGTAATGGTGGGATTAGGCAGCCTCAGAGGCATCCATGAATGCTGCCCCTGCTGTTTCCTGTCCATTTCCGTGATGTTTCCATCATTTTCTGAGGTTTCCAGGTTTTCACCCAGCCTTCCCTAGGCAGAGCCTTGGTCCCCTGCAAAAATGCTCGAGTCTCCCATTGACTTCAATGGGGTTCGTTATTCGAAACGAGCACCCGAGCATCGGGAAAAGTTCGACCCGAATAACGAGCACCCGAACATTTTAGTGCTCGCTCATCTCTAACAATAATCTTTAGTTATATATGGCCAACATACCGTACTCTGCAGTAGTTCCCAAATCAGACAGTGTATGTACATACAAAATGGGCATTACAGAATAACACGCTATGAAGAAATAGGGGTGGCACAAAAGGTAAAAGTGTTTGCTTTGTGTAATGGGTGTAATGGTCCAGCCATCTTTTATAAAAAAAAAACAAAACAAAAAAAACAAATTAGAGCACACAGATCTGCATGAGCCAGCCACCAGCTAGTATCTGTGTATGCACAGGCATTAAATGCATGTGAATGCCAGGGAAGTGGAGGATGTTGTTGGATGAAAGGATCAGGGAATGTGACAGGCAAGGAAATGAGAAAACCTTTTTCAGATTGCAACTGCCAGAGTGATCTGCTGATCAACCAGGTTCCTGGCTTCCTCCATAATACAGCTGATTTGCTGAGAGATGCTACAGTCAGCCAGGAAATGTAGCATTACACAAAGGCCATGTAGATGAATATCCATTCATGTAATACAAGGCTGGCATGAGTCCACCAGAATGGGAGCAGTTCTTACAGAGCAGTTCTCTGTTCTAGCTCATTTAACAGGGTTCCAAATAGGAGTTGCCTCAAGCCCTGGAGGAGCTGAGTGGTGGATGGGAGTGGTAGTGGCTCTGGCTGCAACAGTTATTCACAGTGGCAATCCTCACACCAATGCTCCCTAGGGCAGGCGGTGACAGGAGGCCACACAGGTCCTCTTTAAAGATGAGCCAAATTAAACAAACAACATGTGACATTTCGTACATTTGGTACAAGTTGTGCCAGTGCAGACTCCCCTCTTGTGTTTATGTTTGATTTTCCCAGAAATGGGTATTATAAAAGAGCTTTCTTTTGATTAAATATTTAAAGGGGTTTTCTGAGATTCTGATATTGATGATCTATTCTCAGGGCACCAGGAACCCCCACAGATCAGTTGCTTGAGGAGGCAGAGGCACTCTGGCGTGCACCACAGCCTCCTTGCAGTTTACCGAGCACAGCGCCACCCACTGGATAGTGGCCATGCTTGGTACTGTACATGAATAGGACTGAGCTGCATTCTCAAGGGTCCTGATGAATCTCAGAAAACTCTTTTAATAATTCTCTCATTTAGATTGAGCAAAGCATGACATTTTTTAACTGCAATAATAACAAAATATGATCTTTTGTCATAATGTTGTTGGTGCATAGTTATTATGTTCATTCATTCCCTATGAGAATATCCATCTGGGTGCTGGTGAGTAGTCGTTTCTAGAATGCTGATTTTATTTGATTTTTTTTACTACCCTGAATAATATCAAGAATTACTCTATTAATTAATTCTTGAATACAAGAGGATGTGGGCAGAGGGACTAAGATACTGAGCATGTGCGATTATCACCACTGGACCCATTAGGTGGACAATTTGAGAGGGAAGAATACCATGGGGTGGCAAAACAATTCTATAGCAGGAAAATGTAGATACAGGCATTTTTTCAGAATGATTCCAAATGAAAAATTGTTGTTTTGCATGACCTAACAGAGAAATATTTCTCTGTGGGCCAAGACTCTTAGTAATTGCAGATATGAGCAAATTTCTTGAAATTCGTTTTAGATCAGACTCAGGAGGGTCGATTCGGATATGAATAAAATCAAGCCAAATCTAAAGAGCTCAGAAAACTTCCCTAAGTCTCATAGGACTGTATTCACCAAGACAGTATAAATATGGCTATGGGTAAACACATGGCTGCCTATGGTAGGAAACAGCCTGTTTAATAACACATTGTTCTGTCGGATTTGTTACGTTTTTTAAAATTTAAAAACAGTTTACAAATGATCCCTTTTGAGGATAGATGTATAGCAATATTTATAAACACACATTAGTAGCAATGGCTTGTTCTGAACAAGCAGTCCTTTAATCCTCCCATATAGGGTGCAGATGTCTGACCTGTTTACACACACGGTAGCATCGGAAAATGCAAAGCCTTGTTCTGAACAAGCAGACGAAAAATTATCCTTTATTGGGACAGATGACTGCCAGTGTTTACACATACATAGTAGTGTCGAAAAAAGCAATAGCTTGTTTTCAACAAGCCGTCCAAAATTTTTTTCAGTACAGTATGAAACCTGACAGAAAAAAAACAGGAGATATGTGACTGTGTAGGCATAGAATTAGCGGCAGTATTAGCCACTTCGGCAGCAGTACAATAAAGAACTTGACAAACAAGGCAGGATATGTGTGTCTGTGGGGTAGTGGCAGCAGCAGCACAGTATTGATCCTGTGAGACAAAGCAGGAGATGTAATGGTATGTAGGCATAATAGTGGGGGTAGTAACTACTGCAGCAGTATGGTATGGAACAAGATAGACACTTGTAGCAAGCAACATGAGAGCCACAAGGTAGAGACGATAAGAGTTGTACTTGTGGCCCTGATATGGGTAGTAGTAATCACAGTTCACAGTGACAATCCTCCTTCTGGTGATCCCTAGGGACATGCAGTAACTGGAGGGCAAACCTTGCTCCCTTCAGGGCACACCTTGGTACTGGGGCTCCTGCCTTGTGGTAGTTGGGGTATCCTGGATGGTTGGTAATTGGCAGGGTACAAGGCTGGAGGACAGATGCAGAGCTGATGATAGGTTCAGACAATAAACAGGTCTGTTGGTTGCAATGAATAAAGTCTTCCTTTACTAGGTTCATGATAGGAGTAGTAGTACACACAACAGCAAAAGGCACAGGTACAGAGTATATTACAGTTCAGTTCTTCTCCCAATAGCTGTATTGGCAGTAACAATGCTGGTAGCATTATTGCTGCCCGACTCTCCTCCTAAGGAAACTTTACAGTTTTTCCAAATAACCACAGGCATGTACTTGTCAACCGTTTTTGCAGTTCCCAGGCTGAGGGTGCAGAATTTAGATCTGGATGGAGAGTCTGTCTCAAAGTGTGGTAGATGCCAAAGCCACAAACAATTAAATACTTTGTTATCTGAAGCTAGAACGACATGGTTGGTCCTGGACTTTCTAAGATGTCTGGTCTATCAATCTTATGATCACTCTGGTAGTAGAGTACTGTAGCTTCTTTAGCAGCTGTGTTCTCAGAGAGAGAGGCTCTTTGGACCTGATGACTCTACTAACTAAACAGGGGATGGGCTTAGTCCAGCACCCTGGTAATCTAGCCAGTCTGGCAATATTAACTATGCATTGTCGTACATGGCGATTTGTGTACATAATACATAAAGAAAAAAATATTTAACAATATATCACAAGATTCAACTCTAACAATAAGTTAAAGGGGTTGTGTCACTTCAGCAAATGGCATTTTCATGTAGAGAAAGTTAATACAAGGCACTTACTAATGTATTGTTATTATCCATATTGCTTCCTTTGCTGGCTGGAATCATTGTTCCATCACATATACACTGCATGTTTCCAGGGGTTACCACCATCCTGCAATCCAGCAGCAGCGGCCTTGCTTGCACACTATAGGAAAAAGCACCAGCCTATGTGAGCTACCATGGCTGCAGCTACCAGAGAGGCCAGCACTTTCTCCTTTAGTATGCAAGCACGTCCACCGCTGATGGATTACAGGGCGGTCGTAAGCCCTGGATATGAGCAGTTTATAATGTGATGGAGAAATGACTCTAGCCACCAAAGGAAGTAGTTTGGATAATCACAATATGTCTTGCAGGGGCGTTGCTAAGGTCTCAAAAGATCCAGGGCCCAAGCCCCAATGCATATGGCCCAATTCTCTAAGTCGACCACCTGCCCCTCCCCCTTCCGCAGCAGCACTTACCTTTCACATCCAGGGCCTCCCGGTGACATCTCCTCTGATGTAGATCTTCTCTGTCATCATCTTCTCCATTTGGTCTGGACAACTTCTCTCAGCCTCGTCTCTGCAAAGTGTGACACACAGACATCTTAGCTTCCTCACATTTCATCATCCCCCATCCTGGAGTCCTCACAGCCTTATCCTGCTGCTCACTGTGCCCCTCAATACCCCCAAATACTATCCTGAAGAAATATCAGTGCCCCCCATAGTAATAGTGCTTCTCAAAGTCCCACCAATAGTAATTCCCTTCTAGAATGCCCTCATTAGTAATACTGCCCCCTACAGTGCCCCCAACAGTGATAATGCTCCCCAACAGTGCCCCCATCAGTAGAAGAGCCCTCCAGTATTAATAATACCCTCACAGAGCCCCAGTAGAAATAAAGCCCTCCTATTGTTCCCCCAGTGGTAATAAAACTCTCTACAGACCCCTCAGTTAGTAATATGGCCCCCTATTGTTCCCCCAGTGGTAATAAAGCTCTCTACAGACCCTCAGTAGCAATAAGGCCCCCCATAGAGCTTTAGCAGAAATAAGGCGGATCTATATAGAGCCCCCAGTAGTACAGTAATAAGAACATCTATAACGTCCCCTGGATTTATAATACCCCTATAGTGTCCCAGTATTTATATCGCCCCCTCCTGTTATAATGCTCGCCCTGAAGTGCCCCCAGTATTTATACTGCCCCCTACTGTTATAATGCCCCCTGTAGTTATATTCCTCCTTTTAGTGCCCTCAGAAATGATGATTCCTCAGCCCCTCCACCATACAGTCCCATGTAAATAAAATTATTTTCCCTCCCTCTGCCGTATCCCATGTAAATAACATCACTCCCCTCCCTTCAGCCCCTCCAACATACAGTCCCATGTAAAAAACATCACTCCCCTCCTTTCAGCTCTTCCAATATACAGTCCCATATAAATAACATCACTCCCTCCGCAGCCGCCTTCAACATACAGTCCCATGAAAATAACATCACTGCCTCCCACAGCCCCCTCCAACATTCAGTCCCATGTAAATAACATTACTCTCTCCCTCAGCCCCCTCCAAAATTCACTCCCATGAAATAACATCATCCCCTCCCACAGCCACCATCAACATACAGTCCCATGTAAATAACATCACTTCCTCCAACAGCCCCTTCCAACACAGTCCCATGTAAATAGCATCACCCACTGAACATTCAGTCCTATGTAAATAACATCCCTCTCTTCAGCCCTAACATACAGTCCCAGTTAAATAACTACAACTCCCAGCATTACTCTGCCTTCACTTACCTCTCCTTAGAGCAGATATCAGCAGAGCTTCTTCCCCTAGAGTTTCTTCATTCTTCACTGTGGAGCCTCTCCTGCACTGGTCACATGATGACATGTGACCAGTGACATCATCGAAGGTCCTTCTCAGCTACTGCACCGATCACATGACCTGTGATGTCACCACAGGTCCTACACCTTCTGCAGTGCTTTAGATTTGATTGTATTGCCGTCCTGAGGACAGCAATACAATTGTAGCTGGCAGGCAGGACATTCGGGGCCTGGGAGAAAACATCAGTGGCCCAGGCCCCGAATGTTTTAGCCTAGCAACATCCCTGACGCCTTGTATTGCCTTGTGTTAACTTTCTCTACATGATAAATGCCACTTGCTGAAGTGACACAACCCCTTTAACTGTTTTTGCAATAAACCCCTATGCAGTCATCTTCTGGGGCACTGTACATGCAGACAGCAGCACTGGCATCATTCCGCCAGTGCTAAATAGCCACTGTCAGCAATTGCAAATCTACTCATTTGAGCCAGCTGGAAGTGTGTAAAATCCTTATAGATCCATTTCAGAAAGGTAATGTTTAATACACTTGTGAAGGACAATTTTGTGCACTTTGGAGTGACAACACCCGTTGAAGTGCTGAATACCTTCTCTGACAATACACTGGAGGCTGGACAAGACAGTACACCAATAGTAAATTGAGCCACTTGTGGCCACTGCTCCAATGCTGACCTAGATGGGTTTAGGGAAAACGGTATTTGATGGAAAAAAGCATCAGCCAAGGTACAAATGAACTTTGCTGTTCTTGCTGGTATCCATTTGCTAACGTGTGTTAAGTTGGCATGGCATTTGAAAAATTGTTCCGTCATGTTCAACAAACTATATTGGCTCCTGCTGATGCTGTTGTGGCCTCGGCTATTTTGTGTAGCAGCGGCAATGGCAGAGACGGCAGCAGAGCAGTGACTCATCTGGGGTATGGAGGGGGACCTCCTGGTCAGGCACACAAGCAGCACACATCTGCCGACTGAAAGCTATGGCAACCGGAGTACTGGAGCAAATCCAAGTAATGCAACAATTTTACCTCCCTTTCGGTATCAGGAAAACATTCCCACATTTTGCTTTGATAGCAAAGGTCTAAAAGCATGGCTATCCAGCTGTCATTACTTTTTGTGATGCTAAGGATACTGCATGCCTGTTAGCACAAAGCAATTAAGCATGTAGCTTGCCATGCTCGATAGCATGCTTGAGGATCCATTTTTTTAGGCTCTGCCCTGCATTGGACTATTATTGCCAGTGTCATTGTCAGCGTGTCTGTCATAATGAGTGTTAGAGTGTCAGCCTTGTCCCTTAGCTTTGCCTGGGAAAACATCGCCACCGCAATCCCGGTATTCAGGATGGGCACAGGGTGACATCACTCACCTAGCTTTTGCCTGAGGAAGGCCATCAGACTCCTATGTCTCATGCTGTAGGCTGTAGCCTGGCTGATAGGTCTCTTTCTATGTGTGTATTAGCGATGCCCATGATGTTTATTTTTTGTTGTTTATTTTGATTTTGGGGAAATAGGGGGCAATTTGAATTTTTAGATTTTTAAAAACGGTTCTTATTTTTACACTTTTAATAGTTATTTTAGGTAACTTGAATAAGAAATCATCAGATTGCTTCTGTTATAGAACTCAATGCATTAGCATTGGAGTAAATAAGACTTGTGCTATGTTCCTATGGAGCCCTACCACATGCAGTATCTTCACAGGAACCTATGTGCAGCAGCCTCATATCATTCAGGAGTACAGAGGTTGCCGCACACACCATCCAGTTCCCCTGATTCTCACTAGGGGGAGCCGATACACACCTGGAAGTGCATGCTTCCGGGTTATTGCACTCCCAGAAGTCGTGGTCGGCAGGCAGTGGCATAATGGAGGCAGCAGCAGCCTTATGGAAGATGGTGGTCAGCAGGCCACAGCAATGGCATAATGGTGGCAGTGGCATGATGGAGGCTGCAGCAGCTGTACAGTACATGATGGTTGGCAGGTCGCAGGCGTGGCATGATGGTGACGGTGGCATGATGGAGACAGCAGCAACCGTAAAGAACATGATAGTTGACAGGCCACAGCAGTGGCATGATAGTGATGGAGGCATGATGGAGACAGGAAGGCAGCAACAGTGGCAAGATGGAGCACTGCCAGCATGACCAGATCTATTCATCGGCCTCAGCCATAGGAGTGTGAAAATCCTACAGAATTTGGGTTTGGCTCATCTTGACAAAAGTGATCTTTTGGACACTGCTAGAGAATCCACTTTGTTCCTTTGGGTGTCAACATGCCCCCCAACCCTGAAAACCCTCTCAGAGATGACACTGGAGGCTAGGCAAGAAAGAAGAAAGAGTGTGTGCTGTGCAAGTTCAGGCCACTGTTCCAGTCTGCCTACCCAGAAATCCATGGGGTCAGAGAACAAGGTAAGCTCCAGAGACTGGACAGAGTTTAGGATGGCTTGAACTTGGACGTTGAGATGGGAAAAAAATCCCTCATTTTGCTTTGATTGAGAGAGTAATCATCAGAACCTCACCGAACCTCCTATCATTGCATAAGCAAGCCAGTCCATAGGTCTCTATTCTGTCCACAGTGCTTGAGAAGCAAGCTCTTTCCACCTCCGCCCCCCACTGAGATGATTGGGTGTCAAGGCCTGTGTCATCCTCATCATCATCATTCTCTACACTACTATAATGGTTCTGCAGTGACTGCCCCTCCAGCAATGTGGCCAGGTGGGGTTTCAGCTTGTAGACAAGCTATTTGCTGGTGAAGAAACGTTTTTTCACGACCAAACATTCTGTTATAGATGTATAATAATATAATAATGGAGCTCAGGACAAGGATGAGTCTGCGGAGAAGAAGAAGGTGATGATGATGACAAAAATATTGGGGATGTGGGTTGGCTGCCACAAAGAGGTCCAGGAGGAGGAGGACAGACTTGTTCTGATTGGGAATGCTGGCCAGTTGTATTTTCCCAAAGGATCCGGTGATGCCACTTCATGTGTTGCAATAGATCTCTGGTACCTATGATTGTGTTTGAATGGCCACAGCTTATTTTAATCCTGCAGATCTTGCCCACTGTTGTGTTTTGTGTCTCCACCTTGTGGAGAAAAAGCCTCTTCCTCTGGCTCCCAGGTCCTGTCCAGCACACAATTGTAATTGGTGTCCTCACCCTCCCTGCCTCTTTTATCAGACTGTGAGATATCATGGTGGGCTCCTGGGCTCCCCCTCTCCTGTTCTGCATTTTCCCCGACTGCCACTGTCGCTACCCTGCTGCCAATGTCATGGATACAGGTGCCACTATTACCACCACCATCAACACAAGTATGAATGGGGTCCCCAGCCTCCTCCCCAACCTACTCCTCAGAGCAGCCCAAATAGTGAAGGCTCTCACACAAGTCGTCAATGGGGAGAATTTCTTGACTACCTACCGTAGGGCATGGTGGGGTTTTTTGCCACTTCTTAGGAAAAAGGAAGTGCCCCTCTAGGAATGGGCAGTGAAGACTGAGAGGGTTCCACTGAAAGCCTTCTCTGGGGCAGCAAGGAGAAAGAGTAGTAGGAATGCTGTGACCCCTGGCATGGAACAGTCACCTCCAAATCATCCTGCTGCGAGTGAGAGGAGGAGTGAGGCATCCAATCCACCATCTAATCCTTTCTTCTCAACAATAATGTTGCACCTTTCCAAAGCCAGCAGGAACAACTGCAGCCTACTACTGATAGTAGTAGCTGGTGCTGCTAGTAACCACATTCTGGCTCTAGGTCTTTTGTTTGGCCCTGACATTTTTGGCCCTCTAGGATAATGTTGTGCACTACCTTGTGTATTGGCGGGGTAATCAGGTATATATGCTGGTTTGAATATAATCAACAACAACTTCCCAAAAAATTGATTGGAAACGTGTGGAGACATAAGTAATGGAAAACAAATTTAGGCCTAAATTTGTTATCACTCACAGATAATTGTGTGCCCTACCCTGTGTATTTTTGTAGCAATCACGTATTCCGTATTTTTCGCTTTATAAGACGCACCTTATGATAAGACGCACCCCAAATAGGAAAATAAGAAAAAAAATTTTTCATCACACCTCATATCAGACCCCCCATAAATTTCAGGACATCACATCAGACCCCCATATCAGCCCTCCATGTCAGAACCCCATCAGCCCTCCTTGTCAGCCCCCATATTAGACGACTGTGCCCCCATCAGACCTCAGATCAGCCCACCCAGCCCCATAAAGATAAAATAAAAAAAGTCTCTCACCTCTCCTGCACCGCGGCTCCGCTCCGGCGCTCCTCTGTCTTCTCCTGCGGGTGCTGCACTGTCACCTGACTGCGTGCAGGATAGTGCAGAGCCAGCCCGGAGAAGACATAGGAGCGCCGGACTCGGAGCGGAGCCGTGGCGCAGGAGAGGTGAGAGAGTTTTTTATTTTATCCTTATGGGGCTGGGCGGGCTGATCTGAGGTCTGATGGGGGTCCTGGCAGCTAATATGTATTAGTGAGCGCTTCCATAATGCAAGCGCTCACTTGTATTCGCTTTATAAGATGCACAGCAATTTTCCCCCTACTTTTGGGGAAAAAAGTGTGTCTTATAAAGCGAAAAATATGGTATATGCTGTTTAATTAAATTGTACAATCCCTAACTGTGTGGATATAAAATAATGAAAAAGGATGATTGAAGGCCAGACCTGATGCTCAATTTCAAGTTAACACTCACAGGTAAATTGCTGCTCTTGCATGTGTATTGATGTATTGGTTGTTTCATTAAATTGAGCAAACCCAAAAAAATAAAATTCCAACTATGTGGAGAAATATATGAATATAAAGGGATGATTAATTGAGGGTCAGGCTTGACACTCAATTTTATGTTAACTCACAGGTAAATTGCTGCCCTAGCCTGTGTACTGGTGTACTGATCACCTATATGCTGGTTTAATTACATTTAATAATTCCTTCCTCCTCCTCAAAAGAAAATTGGAACTAAACTGTGTGTGGAGATAATAAATGGATTTATCCCTAATATTTTGTTCTTAATCACGGATATATACGCTTTTTCAAACTAAAACCAAAAAAATTAAATATGAGAGATGACCTGACACAGAGTTCTCACTAGTATTCTATATCCTATGCTAGATTGATGGTAGTACACGTGTTGTATAGTTTCTCCATTGTTTTTTGTTTTGTTTTTTTGGCAGGCAGACACTGTCCCAGGCCCTGCCACCCTCATTCACAGCCCAGCACAGAATGAAGTTCTGCTCGTTCTGCTAGGCACCTCCCTGCCCTGATTGGCTCATCCAGGCTGTCTGTCAACCTGGGAGCAAAACAAAGCAAGCTCTCCCTCCATTTTCTCTCAGGATCATGCGAGAACCCTTCTTCTTACTCCCTAGTGCTTTTTTCCAGCCAACATATACAATAAAATGGTGCTTTGCGCCGTTCATCTGCCTTCCAAAAAATAGCAATGTTTAGATCAAACCCAAATTGGTTTGCTCATCCTTAGTTAAGACATATACTAAGAGTTATAAATATAACATATATGATTTAATTCATATTTCTAACCCCTGCATATACAAGAATAAACATGTAAAGTGATCACTCAAGATACTTTTCTGACCCTTCGTAAGTTGAAACCACACTCAACATACAATGTCTTAGGCTACTTTCACACTAGCGTTTTTAAATTCCGGTATTGAGTTCCGTCAAAGGGGCTCAATACCGGAAAAAAACGCTTCAGTTTTGTCCCCATTCATTGTCAATGGGGACAAAACTGAACTGAAGACAACGGAATGCTCCTGAAAGCATTCCGTTCCGTCTTCAGACCGGAGAACAAACCGCAGCATGCTGCGGTTTGCTCTCCGGTCCAGGCATCCGCACCAAGACGGATCCGGAATGACCCCCAATGGAAGTCAATGGGGACGGATCCGTTTGGTGTGGACACACCAGTAATCCGGATCTGTCCTCCATTGATTTGCAATGGGGGGTCATTCCGGATCCGGCATACATACACACAGACTACATACAAACAAACATACAGACATACATACAAACATACAGACATACATACATACTCACATACTCCCGGGACGCCGGCAGCAGGTCTTCACGCGCCTCCTGCACGCTGCGATGACGTTTCCCCACTGCGCCCAGCAGAGGGCGCTGTGGGAATCGTCATCACTGCGCGCAGGAGGCGCGTGAAGACGTTCTGCCGGCGTCCTGGGAGTATGTGAGTATGTATGTATGTCTGTATGTTTGTATGTATGTCTGTATGTTTGTTTGTATGTAGTCTGTGTGTTGTTTTAATGTGTGTCATGTGTGGGGCCGGAGCGCTGCTCCGGCTCCACACATGTATAGCGTTAGCACGGATCCGTCGGCACCCTTTAGGTGCCGGATCCGTGCTAACGCTAGTGTGAAAGTAGCCTTAGACTTAGATCCAACCAATCAAGGCCACTTCTCTGGTAAAATAGCTGTAGTAGTTGCTAGTTATCAGCTATTCCTGTTATATGCAAGGACTTGTTTTATCTGTCTTAGTTATCTGCTTATTTTTCTTAAATCTTCATTTTCTCTTATCTTGAATGATATGTTGGGGCTTTGGAACTGATTACTCAACTTACAATGGTTTCAACATATAATGGTCCTCCTTGAAACAAGTAAAGAGGTTGTCCAATCCCAAAATCAAAATTCTTTTCTGTGCTCATAACATCCCTACCATGCATACCTACACCCCCAATACCTGTTTTTCATGTCTGAGCTTTCCTTCCCCCGGAAGACATTACATTATCCTGGCAGATCTGTTTACTTTCTTCCCTTCTTGTTTTGTTGAATACATAACTTTATTGATACACAAGCCTGGCTGCACTGCACAGTGATGAGTTATAGGCTGGACACATCCCCCACACTGCTCTGTCTACAGCAGCTACAACCACTACAACTTGAGTGTCCACGTTACTACAGCCAGACATAACTCTACTTCTCACTCAGTGTCTAAATTTCATCACTGACTGTCCACAGGCTCTGCCCTCACCATCTCCAGAGTGTAATAAACAGCTGGAATCAGCAAGCGTATCCAAACACATCTGTATCTAATCCTATCATGTGTGATGCAGCCTGCTGAGCTGTGTATCTAATCCCATCATTGACAGTACACAGGCTCTTCCCTCACCAGTGCCCCCTTGTTTGCCATCCAGTATCCATATGCCATCCAGTGCACCATGTTTGCCAACCAGTGCACCCTTGTGCCATGCAGTTCCCCCTTGTGCTATCCAGTGCCCAAATTGTGCCAACCAGTGCCCTCATTGTGCCATGCATTGTCCCATTGTTTGCCATCCAGTGCCCCTTTTGTGCCTGCCAGTGCCCCCTCTTTGCCATCCAAAGTGCCCCCAGTGACATGCAAAGCATAGCAATCAGCCTCTGTGGCTGATTGCTATGCTGTCACTCCTGTACAGCTCGATGTAAGTCAGTACAGGCTTCTATGTGACGGCCTGACGGCCTGGCGGTCTGACGACAGACTGACGGCCAGGCTGCAGGCAGTCCAGCACATGCGTACTAGCATTCAGCCTAGTGCGCTTTGAAGATTGCCAGACGGCGCTTTCTCCAGCAGGAGACAGTGACGTCACTCGTGACGATCTGTCTCCTGCTGGAGAAAGGAAGAGAAGACAGGAAGAGAAGAAGACAGACTTCAGCCAGGAAGACAGAAAATCCATCAGGAGGGACCACGTGACCGGGAGGCAGATCTCCGAACTGGCTGCACTGTGGAAGGTAAGTATATGACCACTAACCTTCCCTCCACAGGTTAGATTTATACAGCAATTATAGGTCAAGGCCGGAGAACCCCTTTAATATTGTATCTTGAGGGACCACTGTACTAAACAAGAATAAAGATGTACTAAAAATCCTTGCAAACAATCACTGTGAAAAAGCAAAGTTTTCAGTCTTAATCATGCACCTTACCACATGCAACCTTGGCATCAGGATCTTGTTTTAAATGGGCATCTAGAACAGCATCACTTATCTGATCACAGATCTTGTCTGAAAGAAAAGAAAACAATAGTTTTAAACGAAATCTTTAAAAATGTTATTTTAAAATACAAACCAGGGGTCAGCAACCTTTTGCACTCCATCTGCTGTAAAATTACAACTCCCAGCATGCACAATTACTTGGCTGTTCTGGTAACTCCCATAAAAGTGAACTGAGCATCTACTCGGTTTCCTTGACTTGTCAACCATACTTTCTACTATGGGAGCCATTAAATTAGACCTCATGCACACAATGGAATTTTGCATCCGTGTCCTATTCACAATTTTTGAGGCTCACACGTGGACCTATTCATTTCTATGGGTCAGCAAAATAAAAAAAGGA
Source organism: Rhinella marina (assembly GCA_900303285.1). Lineage (NCBI taxonomy): Eukaryota > Metazoa > Chordata > Amphibia > Anura > Bufonidae > Rhinella > Rhinella marina. The sequence goes on from ONZH01021678.1 coordinate 19,484, forward strand.
CAGTACACGGATGTCATCCATGTGCTCTCCACATCCATATGTCTGTCCTGCAAACTTATTATCCTTGTCCGTTCTGTGGACGAGAATAGTAATTTCTAGTGATGGGAGTGAGAAAAATTTAGATTGCACATGGAAGATATCCAAATTTTGATGATCTGTGCTTTACAGACCAAAATGTGGTTATGGTCGTGTACATGAGGCCAACGACTGTATGTATTTTGCGTTCTGCAAAATGCGGATCGGCAAAAAGTACAAATGACACCCATGTGACGTCTGTGTTTCATCCGTCTTTTTTTTTTTGCAGACCCATTATAACAATGTCTATTCTTGTTTCAAAATCGACAAGAATAGGACATGTTCTTTTTTCGTGCAGGAATGTGGAACAGACACCCGGATGCGGAGAGCACGCGGTGTGCTGTTCGCATTTTTTGTGGCCCCATTGAAATGAATGGGTCCGTATCCAGTGGGCATAAAATGCGGATCAGATGTGAACCAAAAATATGGTCGTGTGAATGGGTCCTAACACAGAAGCAATTAAATTGTAACTGCCATTTCACTACCAAAAATGAAATTCCTAACATATGTGATGCTGAAGGAAAGATATTCATGAAGCTTTATTTTTCAGTTAATTTTACCTTTCTGATGTCTGTATTCAGCCCTTAGCAACCATATTTCTCTTTGCCTCTCTTTCAGCTTCTTCCTAAGATGGCCTCTGCTGCACTTCCTGTGGTGATCTTTGCCATGTCCTTGAGGCCATCCTGTATTTCCCTCACTTCCCATAACCCCTTGCTCTCCTGTTATGAACCAGCAGGACCAATCAGAATGCAGATAACTTCCCCCAATCCCCCAGAGCAGTGTGTATCCTCTCACATACAGCTAACCAGAGACAAACCCTGCATTACATGAAATCAGTAAGCATTTGTTTTAGCCTCTTAATAGTCACATTCAAAGGTTTTTTTTTAGGAACCATTTTGGGGTATATATAGTTCATTAAATAACTTTTATTAATTCATTTTTGGGGGAAAGATTAAAAAACAGCAATTTTTATATTATTTTGTGGAATTTTTATGGCATTCACAGAGTGGTAAAAATAATGTAATTTTATTATGTGTCACTATATTGATGATAATGTCACACACATTTCCATATATTTCTCTCTCCCCTTGCAGCCTGTCAGCTCTATAGCTGCTCTCTCATTCTCCTCCACACTGACAGGGAGGAGGGTGGCTGCTTTAACTGCTCATATCTCTGAGACACTCCAAGCTTTCAGACAATACCAAAATGACAGCAATATGTTCAGTAATGCCCCTTTCACACGAGCGGGAGACTCGCATGTCTCCCGCAACGCATCTACAGGGCTGGACTCGGCACTGACAGGGATCGCATAGCATAATATGCGATCCCAGTCAATGCAGGAGTCCAGCCCTGTAGATGCGTTGCGGGAGACATGCGAGTCTCCCGCTAGTGTGAAAGGGGCATAAAGGGGAAGATATCACTGATGTAAATTGGGATGCTGTGAAAGAAGCTGAAAATGAAAGTAAAAGCAGATTTTACCCATGATTATTCCTGACTCGATTTCTAACAGTGATTTCTCCTGTGTTGCTTGGACTTTAACTGTCATTCTGGTATTGTATGAAAGCTTTCAAACAAGACCAGTTGCATGTTTCTAGCTGCTACCATTCAGGAGATAGCAGCATCTAAAGCACCCCACCCCTTCACTTTCTGCCCGAACCCAGGCACTCAGGGCTGTGCTCCTCCTCCCAGTGCTCTCCCGTCTCTTGTTTATAATACAGAGGAGACTGCCTGCACATGACAAGGCTGTGAGAAGAGGCCAGCAGAATAGGAAAGTAGCACACATTTTTGGGAGTTATCAGGTAAAACTGAAAAAGATTACATTTTAAAGCACAAAAGCACTTATACAGCAGGGTGTACTATACCATTAGGTTATAAAAAATGAAACGGCAGTTACACTTTAAAGCAGGCTCATTTTAACCCCCTCATCTCATCATACCCATTGTTTAATTTCATTGGGGTAGATTTATCAAAACTGCTCCTTTGGAAAATGAAAGGTTGCGTAATGGTTGCTATGGGCAACTAAGCCAGTTTTCTTTTACACCAGTTTTAGAAATCTGCTCCCGTTATGTTTATCTGGAGTCCAGAAACAAAGCTTTTACTTTTGATATGAGAAAATAAAAATAGTTAAATCATCATTTCAAATATTGGTTATTATTTTCCTAAATCATTGCTTGTTCTGTAAATTTCTTAATTATATGTGTAAGCACATCTATCTGGTATAAGCTGAATATAGACACCACGTGTAAGTGTCCAGACAAAGGAATTCACTGGTTACTAGTGTTGAGCGAACATACTATATTCGGCCGAACATGGCGGCGCTCGGGTCCACGGGGTGTTCGACCGAACACCGCGTGTGCTTGAGCGCCATGCTCGAGTCCCCTAATTAGCCAATTAGCGTGCGGGAAGATACTGGCATTCACTGTAATGCAAGTAGCCATGTTTGCTACTGGCATTACACTGATTGGATGGCCGGGAACGCGTCATCGGGTGCTATAAAGCACCCGGTGACATGTGATCGGATCATACCGAGTCAGGGAGAGCTGCTGCAAGGAGGGACAGATAGTGTAGGGAGAGAAGAACGCTAGGCAGGGATAGTATTTCTTCTGAAAATACCCAAAAGCCCTTTTAAGGGCTATTATATCTTGCTGCAATATATATATATATATATATTTTTTAAGGGGTTAAAAATTGCGCAAGGTGGCCTGACATTAACGCCACCTGTGCAGCTGGTGCAGGGTGTATTACTCTCTGTATACTATATACCTGACATCCTTTGCTATTTTTTCTGCTGTTAATTATGTCCGCAGTTCCTTTTTTGCATCTGCTATATCATTTGCAGCACAGCCTGTTGCCGCTTCCCCACCGCTGTGCTAAACTGCTTCCAACTACTGACTGAAGTCTGACTGGTGCTGCAAGATGAGAATTCCTAGATGGAAGTGGTGGAGGAAAAGGAAGGGTTGCAGCCTCTAATGTAGGTGGTGGCGGAAATCCTAATGGAAGTAGGGCCCGCAATCCTTTGTGTCGGTAGCAGCACTGAACGTCAACTGGTTGGGATGAGGACCAGAGTGAAGAAGTAACATAGTAACATAGTTTATAAGGCCGAAAAAAGACATCTGTCCATCCAGTTCGGCCTGTTATCCTGCAAGTTGATCCAGAAGAAGGCAAAAACCCCTGTGAGGTAGAAGCCAATATTCCTCACTTTAAGGGAAAAAATTCCTTCCCGAAGAGGAAGAGGAAGTAGTGGATGATGAAATCACTGGTCCAACATGGGAAGGAGGCAAGCTGAGCGAGGACAGCAGTACAGAGGGGGAGGGATGTGCAGCACCACAACAGGCTGTAAGAGGTGGTGGGGTGGCAAAAGGGAGAAGGCAGGCCACACCAAAAAGTGTGGACGGTAAAAGAATTGTCATTTGCAACCTGTGCCGTACCAAAATGAGCAGGGGCATGAACACTAGCAACCCGACACCAGCATGATCTTCATGGCAGCAAAGCACCCTAATAGGTGGGCCAAACGCCTGGATCCACAATCGGTGTCTGTGGGTCACACCACTGCCTCCTCTTCCCTGTGTTCCCACACCACTGCCTCCTCTTCCCAGGGTAAGACTCGCTCCCAGCCTCCACAACATTCACCCAGTGTGCCGTCAGGGAAATGCAGCATCCCTGGCCAGAAGCACTTGTCCATGTGTCAGTTGTTAAGTGGACCTTCCCAGTAACTGCATTGGTCAGGGCACGGGTTATGTTATGGGACACATGCTGGTGTAAGGCGGTGAGGGCACACCAGCAAAAATAGTGGCGGCTAGGTACTGAGTAACGAGGGACAGCCGCCGCCATTAGACTGCAAAAAGCCTCAGTGTCCACAAGCCTAAACGGCAACATTTCCAGTGCCAGCAATTTGCAAAGGTGTGCATTTAGTGCTATTGCCTGTGGGTGGGTGGCTGGGTATTTGCACTTTCGTTCAAAGGCCTGGGGTATGGACATTGTACACTGCGCTGGGACACAGAAGTGGATGTGCTCGCTGATGGTGATTGCGAGGGTCCAGGTGCAGGGGGGAGTCATCTGGGCCTGCGTCTTGGCTAGCACGTAACACAGGGAAGAGGAGGCAGTGGTGTGACCCACAGACACCGATTGTGGATCCAGGCGTTTGGCCCACCTATTAGGGTGCTTTGCTGCCATGAAGATCATGCTGGTGTCAGGTTGCTAGTGTTCATGCCCCTGCTCATTTTGGTACGGCACAGGTTGCAAATGACAATTCTTTTATCGTCCACACTTGTTGGTGTGGCCTGCCTTCTCCCTTTTGCCACCCCACCACCTCTTACAGCCTGTTGTGGTGCTGCACATCCCTCCCCCTCTGTACTGCTGTCCTCGCTCAGCTTGCCTCCTTCCCATGTTGGACCAGTGATTTCATCATCCACTACTTCCTCTTCCTCTTCGGGAAGGAATTTTTTCCCTTAAAGTGAGGAATATTGGCTTCTACCTCACAGGGGTTTTTTGCCTTCTTCTGGATCAACTTGCAGGATAACAGGCCGAACTGGATGGACAGATGTCTTTTTTCGGCCTTATAAACTATGTTACTATGTTACTTCTTCACTCTGGTCCTCATCCCAACAAGTTGACGTTCAGTGCTGCTGACACTCAAAAACATTTGGGGTGAGGGTCTGCTGCTGATCTGACCGTCTAAAACATTAGGGGCAAGTGCCTGCTGCTGAGCTGACCGTGTAAAACATTCGGGGCGAGTGCCTGCTGCTGAGCTGACCGTGTAAAACATTTGGAGCGAGTGCCTGCTGCTGATCTGACCGTGTAAAATATTAGGGGTGAGGGCCTGCTACTACTTGCGCTTTATATACAAGCAAATATATGTTTCCTAACAATATTTCCTCTAAAATCAATGTAATAGTCGTAATAGTCGGACATTATCGTAAATATCAGCGACTGTAGAGTCCAAGATGCATCCAGACATCCTCCCCATTCTGTTCCCTAACCATTTATGTGGTGTTTCCACCATTTTCTCACGTTTCCCTATGAACCAGACACCCTCCCCTCTGCAGAGCAAGGGGTGCCTGGTCTTCTCCCATTGACTTCCATTATACTCGGGTGCTCAGCCGAGCACTCGAGCACCACCTAGTGTTCGGCCAGAGCACCCGAGCATCGCGGTGCTCGATCATCACTACTGGTTACCCACCTACGCGCTATCTTGATTGATTCCCGATGTTATACTATGGAGACATGAAGGTTCTGGTTTCAACAGTTGGCATTATCAGATTGGTTCGTTTAGAACCCCTGTTATTAAAAGTAAATACCCAGGGCTTTTCCTATAAATTAAAGAACTTTCTGGAGGGAAGCCAAAAGAGTTATCCCATATCCCCTGTCTATGTGTGATTCTTTTCATGACCGGTCATACACTCTTACCCTTGGAGGAAACATTATAATTTGGAGCATCATAACAATTGGTTATATTCCAATTTTAGGAATCATAAGAAAAATTGCCATAACAGTTTTGGAGGGGGCACCCGGATGCCAATAGCTGTCCAGAGGGATGATCGCAGAGGAACTCTGATAGTAGAAACTGGGAACTGCAAAAAAATCTGTGGTAAGATTATTTTTCTTACTATGTTTTACCTGTAGTCACCCAGAGAACTGTTGTCACTGGGGTGGGTGGGGGTGCCACTCGGACAACCTGATATCACCCTTGGACTCTTAATGAGCAGATGGATCACTAGGGGTCTAAGGGCCCTGACCCGTGTAAAGACCCTAGGGGTTTCTTACATAAAATGTGTACTTATACCTCAACTTGGTCAGATATAGTTGGATTAATTAAGGCTGCTAAGGCACAACCACTCTTGATACAAATTTAGGGTTTTAAAACTACTGGTCAGAGAACTCGACCAAAAGCAACAGATTTAGAATTGAGTTTTTGGACTGTTTAAAGAAGTGGGTAGAGAAACAATTAGAAACAGGGATGCATGGAGCGCAGGGTCCGAGAAAGGAGATTAATAAGACAGTGATGGATTTCCATACACAACTCTTGACTACATTTCAGCACCAGGATTATGATGTAAGTACTCCCAGAGATAAGGGTCTGTTTAGCTCTTGTTTTTTTTTAAATGGACTATTAATACCATTGCAGAATGAATTAATGAAAATTAGACCTGAGTGTTTCCGTAGTGAATTGGCTCAAACTTTGTCAGTATTCAAGGGAATAGAGAAACACAAAAAGAAGAAGAAAGGTCAGCCTCAGGCATTTTGGTTACTTCAGAGTCAGAATCCTCTAAACAGCCTAGACTTAAGGGATTTGTACAACAGTGTTAGGGAAATAGATGACCCAGAAATTCTAATGCTTCTAAAGCTTGTTATTTTTGTGGGAAAGAAGATCATTTTATGCAGGCGTGACCAGAGCTTAGAAGGCTGCAATCTCAGCAGCCTCCGGACTCACAATAGAAAATTGGCATTCCAGTGTTAGAACCTGTCCCAATCCAGGCAATACAAGTAGCCGCACAATCAGGGCCTTGTGCATTAATCAATGCTAAGTTTCTCTGGGCTTGGATGTTGACTGTCTTGTAGACACTGGGGAAAGCCGTTGAGTATGGCAGAAGAAGGTAGTACCTGAAGCTGCAATATCAAAGAAAGATGTGAAAGGGACAGGTCTCTGGAACTACCTTACCTATGAAGGAAACTGTACCCATATCTTAGCCGAGACTGAGGAGGTTGTTTGCAAGTTTTTGCTATCTGATAGCTGTCCAGTCAATTTAATAGGAGCAGATGCATTGTCAGCCATACATGCTATAATCAGATATGGTCCAGAGGATGGACGAGTGACTGTAACAGGTTCTCAATCATTTGAGCAATTGCAGATCATGTACATTGCATTGCAACAGCTCCTACAAAATGGAATGTCTAAAAATCGAGATATTCCAGTTTTGCAGAAGGTTCCTGATAGTTTTGGGGCCAAAGATAAGACTGATGTAGGTAGAATGTTCCCCCTGAAAAAGTCACTGGTATACGTGGCAGTTCACCAGTAAGTTTAAAACAATACTCTAGTTAGGCTACTTTCACACTTGCATTGTTAATTCAGGTATTGAGTTCCGGCAGAGGATCTCTATACCTGAATTAAACTGATCCGTTTTGATTTTGCACATCAGGATGCATCCGTTCAGTTAGGATGCAGTTGTGTGAAATCAAAACTGAAGAAAACTGATCAGGCACTAAATACATTAAAAGTCAATGGGTGACGGATCCGTTTTTTTAGTCTCCTAAAAAAACGGATCCGTCACCATTGACTTACATTGGTTTCAGTACCTGATCAGTTTCTTTCAGTTTTTATGACCGGACACAAAATTACAGCTTGCTGCGGTTTTGTGTCCGGTCACAAAACTGAAAGCTGCCTGAACTGAAGACATCCTGATGCAGCCTAAGGCTACTTTCACACTTGCGTTGTAGTTTTCCGGTATTGAGATCAGGCAGAGGATCTCAATACCGGAAAAAAACTGATCAGTTTTGTCCCCATGCATTCTGAATGGAAAGAGATCCGTTCAGGATGCATCAGGATGTCTTCAGTTCAGGCAGCTTTCAGTTTTGTGACCGGACACAAAACCGCAGCAAGCTGTAATTTTGTGTCCGGTCATAAAAACTGAAAGAAACTGATCAGGTACTGAAACCAATGTAAGTCAATGGTGACGGATCCGGTTTTTTTAGGAGACTAAAAAAACGGATCCGTCACCCATTGACTTTTAATGTATTTAGTGCCTGATCAGTTTTCTTCAGTTTTGATTTCACACAACTGCATCCTAACTGAACTGATGCATCCTGATGTGCAAAATCAAAACGGATCAGTTTAATTCAGGTATAGAGATCCTCTGCCGGATCTCAATACCTGAATTAACAACGCAAGTGTGAAAGTAGCCTAAGTTGGGCTCATCTTCATGGATTAAAAAAACTAATCCAAGCTTATCTGGACATGGGAGTCATCAGTAAATATCTCTGTACTATACTCCATTGTTCTCAGTGAAGAAAAGGAATATGAAGGGGGAGCCTGTTACCTATCGCATGGTACACAATCTCAGGGCTACAAATTCTATCACTGTAGCTGACACTCCTGGGGTGCCCAATCCCCAGACTCTTCTCTTGTCCATCTCACCAAGTGCTCAGTTCTTTACAGTCATTGCTTTGTCAAATGCTTTCTTCTCTGTCCAAGGATGGGCCCCTTTGTGTGAGGACACTGAGCCCCTACAATATATAGATGATCTTGTCTACCTTGCAGAACATGGTTGTAAAGCATCCAGAGTTAAATAACAATTGTGTTAACCACTGAAGCCCAATCTATATTAATCTGGCAAGTTTGTGGCCAGTAAATTCCAAAGCTTGAGTGTGTTTCAAAAATAGGCTATGGAGACAGAAAAGAAACAATGGAAGGAGACAGGAGCAACAATGACTGATGATGGAGTGTTGAGCTTGAAAAAAAACCTCTGCCTTCCAAGGGCGCTCTACCTGATGATGACAAATTTAGCACATAGGCCGACGCATGTATCTAAGGAGAGAATGTGTGATTGGGTTTCTTGGTGGTGGGTGGCCCTTGGGTTCAACACCGCTGACCAAGTTTGTCCAAGGCTACGTGACATATGCCTGTAATAATCCTGGGAGAACTGTGAAAGTTCCAGGAAGGCATATGCCCAAGTCATCTTACCCATTTCAGAGATTGCAGATTGATTGCATTCAGTTACCTAAGGTAGGACAGTATGAATAATACCTCCTCTGTGTTAATCTCTTTTAAGGATGGCCTGAGGCCTTGCCTATAATGAAAGCAATAGCAAAGGTTACAGTTAAGAAGATAGTGACTGAGGTGGTATGTAGATATGGGGTTCCAGAAATTGTGGAGAGTGATAGGGGAATGATTTTACTGGGGAAGTGATTCAAGAAACCATGGAGGCATTAGGTATAGAACAGGCCTTCCATACTCCCAATCATCCTAAAAGTAGAATGATTAAATGGAATCTTGAAATTAAAAATTCAGAAGGCCATAGTAGAAACAAAAAGGCCTTGGACAGAATGCTTCCCTATAGCTTTGTATTCAGTAAGAACCACTCCTCAGAAAACCACTTCTTTATCACCCTATGAGATACTCTTTGGTCAGGCTCCTAAGACAGGGTTATACTTTCCTCAACAGGCCCAGATGCTGCATTCAGTTCTTAGTGCCTATGTGGGAGCCTTACAAAATCATTTAAATACTATACTTAAACGTGTATATGATTCCTTTCCAGATATTAATTCAGTTGCTGGTACCCATTCCCTCAAACTTGGCAATTGGGTATGTGTTAAGAAAAGTGAGGAAAAGCCTAAATCTTTTTGGACCCTTCCAGGTGCAACTAATGACAACAACATTGAAACAGTGAAGCTTGAAGGCAAACCTACCTAGATACATGCTAGCCACTGCAAATATATCTCTAGCTCAAAAGAGCTGCCATGTGGATCTTAAGTATTTCCAGTATGCTAGTACTGGTTACTGGGCTCAGTGACATTTTGAAGGACAATTGGGACAATATGTTTATTAAGCATCATAAGGCGATTATACAAAAGAAAAATTTATCTGACTGCATTGTATATAATACTATTAGGATTTATTATTGTGTTATGTATATACCTACTCTATAGATGTGGATTGTGTGCTATTCAGAAATTTACAGATGTAAAACATAAAGACACTGGTATATATATAGTTAGTATTCTTAAACATAAAACTACTCAATCCCCTAAATAGTCGACCTCTAACTTAGATTAAGGCCCCCCCCCTCAAAAAAAAGAGAGAGACCTCCTCAATTAGTTATTACAATGTTGGGTCAAAAGAGATATCTTCCTGGTGAATGGCGTAGCCCTTCCCTTCACAAGGCTAAATGTAGTTAGGAAGATGAACCTTTGGATCCAAAAACTGGAAATTATGTTTAAGAGGAGTTTGAGAAATCTGCCCCCGTTGTGTTTATCTTTTAGATCTAATTTGTTAACATTGGAGTCCAGAAACAAAGCTTTTACTTTTGATATGAGAAAATTAAAATGGTTAAATCATAATTTCAAATATTTGATTATTACTTTCTTTAATCATTGCTTGTTCTGTAAATTTCAAAATTATATAATCTTTGTAAACACATCTGGTATAAACCAGGTTACCAGCCTAAGTGCTATCTTGATTGCAGGTGTTGCACTATGGAGTCACATAGGTTCTGATTACAAGAGTTGGCATTATCAGATTGGTTCATTTGAAACCCATGTTGTAAAAAGTTAACACCCAGGGCCGGCAGTGCCCGTGCTGTGGACCGCAATTTGCGGTCCGCCATGCATGGGCACTGACCGTGGGGCCACCGCATTCGGATCGCGTACCTATTCACTTGAATCCCACAATCCGAACTGCAAAACAGTAGTGCATGCACTACTTTTTTGTGGTGTGGAGGCATAGCCAAAAACACCACGGAAGCACTCTGTAGTGCATCCATGGGGTTCCAATCCATGCCACCATTCATCTTCAAGTGAATGGGTCCGCGATCCGTGATGCGGGGTGAACACGGTCAGTGCCTGTGTATTGCGGACCCGCCGTAACACTTTCTTCTGCACTTGTTCACAGCTCCTTATTTAGGAATAATGTGACTTCTCTGCGTATTGTGGATAACCATGCTTTATTGTATGCTTGTTCATATTTTATATGTGCAGGTCTTTTTCACACAATAACTATTTATATGCCCACTGCTTTATAATCCTGGACTTATTACAAGCTGAACTTTGTTATCTACATTAAAAGTTTAATACAAAAATGTTCAGGAAAGTTAAAAACGAGAAAAAAAGATGTGAATGGAACTCTCTGAGTATTGTAGTTTCAGAACAGCTGGAGTGCTGGAAGTTGCCTATCTCTGTAGTAATGCATCTAATAAGTGAACTATAGATTAGCAAATCAGTTCGTAACAAACTGGATTATGTTATGTTATGAACTTTTAAAAAATTGTCCGCAAGACGAACCCAAAGAACAAATCCAGAAAATGGGCGAACAGTTACATTTTACTGCACATCGGCAGAAAAAAGCACAAGGGAGGAAGAAGAAGGATGCTCACATGACCCTATGAGGAAGTGGAGGAGGAACTTGCCCTGATTCATTCAGAGGCTGACAATCTGGATAAGCCTATTAGTGAGGCAGCAGGCAAGGATGTCAATGAAGGCGGATGGGTGTAGCAGTCTTTGGCAAAAAAGGATCTTAAGGACAGTTGTACAGTTACCATCAAGCTTCTATTCTAGTGCCAGGGAAAGTGAAGGGAAAGACTAAAATAATTATTGTGTAGAATAGGAAAGGGCAGGAAAAGCTTTCAGCCATGGAGTGGACAGTGAAGAGCTGAAGCAAAGCGTGCCAGGTGTGACTTCTAGCTGAAGTTTCTGCCATATAATGCAGCTGCTGCAGAACCTCAAAAGCAGCCACTTGCAAGAACATTTTTTTTCTAATTTAAACAGAAAAAAGCTAGTGTATATTTTTTATTCAGTGGATTATATCCATCCTTCCTAAATGTGTTGCACTGTAGCAGAAGCATTTTACATCAATAACGCCATCTGCTGCTGCTGAGCAACTGCTATTTTTTTCAGTGCTTCAGATTTGTATTGTTGTTAAACATGTTGTATTGTAGATAAAGTAAAAAATGCCAATCTAAATGAAACATAAATTACACAGAAATCAAACCACCTTCATTGGTGTGGCTCAATACCAGTGTACAATATGCCCATTTAAAACCCTTACACTCCCAGCGCCATACATGTATGGCTATGGGGTGATGTGGGAACATGGCGCCCGCTCGCACATGCGGCGGGCGTCATGGCCGGCAATTCTCTGCTGTTTCAAACAGCAGAGACGTGCCCCTACTTACCTATGTACCCGATCGGTAACTAAAGCTATTAGATGCCATGATCTCACGTGATCACGGAATCTAATAGCGCTAAACCCAGAAGCGCTTGCTTCCGGGTGTCCCACGCACGCCCCCCTGTGGCCAATCAGGGCACCTGCGGTGGGTTTGAATGCTGTAAACCTCGCTGATGAGGTTTACAGCTTTCAATGTGCAATTCTTAGTTTGGCCACTAGATGGCAGGCCAGGCTAAGAAATGAGCAAATGGGATATTAAATGCAGGATTTAAAATCCCTGATTGCTCAAAAATAATAAAATAAAAACAGGATCTATTTGCTCATATGTGAGCCTTAAAATAATCACAAAATTTTTTTTTTTAAAAATTTAAAAAAATATATAAAAAATAAAAAAATATAAAAGTTTAAATCAGCCCCCTTTCTGTATAATTAAAAAATAAATACCTAAATAACAATAAATATAGACATCATTGGTATCACCGTGACCGAAAACGCCCGTACTTTTAAAATATTTTTTTAAAAAATCCAATACGGCGAATTGCTTGACGGAAAAATGGCTGATTAGCTTTTTTTGTCGCTTTTTTTCTAAAAAAAAAATTAAATAAAAAGCGATCAAAAAGTCATATACACCCTAGAATGGTATCAATAAAAAGTTCAGATCACTTCGCAAAAAATGAGCCCCCATACAGCTCCATACACATAAATACCAAAAAGTTATAGGGGTCAAGATATGACAACAAAAAAAAATTTTAAAAAATTCCAAGTTTAGAATTATTTTATCAGTTTTAATGAACATTGAACGCCGTAAATAAAAAACCTGTAAAACTGTAGCGGAATTGCGTTTTTTTGCAATTTCACTCGATTTGGAATTTTTTTCCCGCTTCCCACTACACCATATGCAATATTAAATGGTGGCGTTGGAAATTACAACTTGTCCCACAAAAAATAAGCCCCCATACAGCTATGTGAACAAAAATATAAAAAAGTTATGGCTCACAGAAAATAGGGAAGAAAAATGAAAATGCAAAACCGAAAAAACCTCCAGTACTGAAAGGGTTAAATCCAGATGATACCATTTTAAATATCTGAGTGAAAACACCTGAACTAGTAGTCCAAAATCTATAAGAGGGCATCTCCAGATAGTTCAAGTGTTGATGTGGGAGGAATAATTTCAGTACAAGTATACATGTGTTTTTCAATCCAGAGGATACTATCTTAAATTTTTGAGTGAAATAATCTGGCACATGGGCATCTCCAGACACTTCAAGTGTTGGTGTGTGTAAGAAGAGGGGGAGGTATAATCTCAATAAAAGTGTACAATGCATGTTTTACAATCCAGAGGGTACCATTTTAATTTTCTGGATGAAAACACCTGAATTACTCATCCAAAATCTGGACAGGGCATCTACAGGCAGTTCAAGTGTTGGTATGGGCCGATGAATAATCTCTGTAGGTTGACAACTTGTGTTTTACACTAGAGAAAGTTTTTTGTGAATCTGTGTATTTGGATGCACATAAGACATTAGCCCCAAATCTGTTAGCGGTGCCAGTACTGTATTATACCCAAACTAAATTGTCAATAGCAGGGTCTACAGTGTGTTTGTAGAAAGGGAAGGACATAAAATTGTGCCTCTCTGTCTTTAAGTTCCAGGAAACAGACTTGCAAATGCTCCATACTCTGCCTATCTGTGTACATTAGGCCAAAACCAAATGCCTGGAATATGGAAGGGTTCCAAATGACAGACCCAGGGCTAGGCCTTGTCTTCCCAGAGCCAGAATGTGGGTAGCAGCAGCACTAGGTATCCAGCAGTCAGTAGTAGTATTAGTAGAAGTAGCAGTAGTAGGTCACAGTTCTCCCTTGCTTCATAAAGATGCCGCATTATCATTCAGCAGAAAGAGGATGTGTTTGTGGATTGGATGGCTCACTCTTCCTCTAAGTCACAGCAGGACATCCGTGCCTTGGAGCCAGGGATTAATCCCCAAATTATCTGTAGCACTCCTAAAAAAAAATCAAGTTTGTTTATTCAGCAAAATGCATCATAAACAGATGCATTTTTGACACGGCAAAAAAAACAGCTGACATTAACTCCCATGGAAAAGGAGGAGGATGACGATGGTTTGCCAATTTGATTCGGATGGCTTGCCGATTTTTTAAAAAATATTCAATCCGAATTTATTCTTGATGAATCGTGTTTAAAAAAAACTATTGGTGTAGAACACTGTGCATTGCAGAAACATGCATAGGGAGTCCACTGTGGTAGTGAAACAGTACTGTTAGACAGTATGACACGCATGACAGGCGTCTCTCTTAGAATCACTGCACACTTAACATATTTGGGCAGTTATGGGGCCAAAACTGACCACATAACTCAAGTGTCTACTCAGCCTTACAAGTCAATGTTAGTGCCAGGTTTAAAGAACCGTGCAGAGGCCCAAGATCCTACTATAGCGTGAAAGAGCACACTCCTTTTACACCGATTCACTGATTCCACATAGATTTCTACAGAACCTGTTCTGTTACACGCTGATATAAGTAGTGCCCCCCTGACAGAATGGAGAGGGTGTCAGCAGTAAGTTTGTGTTGATGTCACTGAGATAACACTCAGATAACACTTGATTGGAAAGTTTGTGGTGGTTAGTGGTGACGGTGGGAATTGCATGGGGAATCGCATGAGGAGTCAACACAGTGGCCCAGTCACAGAGTGGTGATGGTGGGAATCACATGAGCAGTCAACATAGTGGTCAGTCAGGAATCGCATGAGGAGTCAACACAGTGGCCCAGTCACAGAGTGGTGACGGTGGGAATCGCATGAGCAGTCAACATAGTGGTCAGTCACAGAGTGGTAAGGGTGGGAATTGCATGAGGAATCACATGAGGAGTCAACACAGTGGCCCAGTCACAGAGTGGTGAGGGTGGGAATTGTATGAGGAATCACAAGAGTAGTCAACATAGTGGCCCAGTCACAGAGTGAGCCATGCTGACGTCCTCCGGCAGCTTGAAAATTTCCCACACCGCGGAATATGGCATTTTCCCCCACCACTCCATGCTGATTGCCTGCTACTGCTGCCTCCGTGAACCTGTGATCCGCTACTGCTTTCCGGAAAGGTAGGCTCTTGTATAGCAGGCAGTCTCCCCCGGGCACGTTTACCAGGTTTGGGTCAACAATACAGAGCAGGTGCAGATCTTTCCATTACATCTTATCACTGAGTAGGCTTCACTACTGGTTTTAGCTCACAAAAAATTATGGAAATAACTGACCAAATAACTGAAGTGTGAACTCACCCTAAAGTAGTATCTGGCAGCTATTTCACACCAACTCCGCAACTGCTGATTGACGCATCAAATTCAGTGTAAAAGAATTTGAACACCCTAAAAGTGTGTACAGAACTGTTCTTCGGCAAACGACGCCCTCAATGGCCAACTCTTTTCGGGTTATCTGTTCTCGGCCTTTATGATGTAATCACCTTTAGTATCTTTTCTTTTTTTTGTGTGTTTAGGAAACAATTTATTCACCAACAAAAATATTCAGCAGTTCAGGGAAAGATTATTCATAGTGTAGGGTAATGATAGGGAGGCATTATCTACACTGTAGGGAGGGAGCAGGGGTCAATAGAAGAGTGTAAAGCCTAGGTAATAGGATCTATTCTATTAACGCTTGCTGCACTAATTGGGGATCCAAAGTGCTCTAATACTACAGATTTTAGGTTGTTTGCATTCTTTGATACATCAGTAATTCCAGTAATCCTTACTTTTGTTATTGGGGTGAAATTGCAGTCTGAGGAGTATGCAGTGCAGCATGTCATTCCACACTTTCATCCCAGAAGCAAGGATTGATGGATGGATGTACTTATATATAAACTAAATACACCCCAAAACTGTTTGTATCAGACTGCAGTTTAATTACAGAATCATGGATGTATGGAAGTACCTATATCAGACTGCAATTACACCCCAATAACAAAAGAAAGGATTACTGGAATTACTGATGTATCAAAGAATGCAAACAACCTAAAATCTGTAGTATTAGAGCACTTTGGATACTCTTTCACTGTATTTTGGAAATTATAACGATTGAGTAGAGCAATATGCAATTTCAGTATGCATTTATATATTGGAGGAGATACCCTTGGTAATTATTTTATTACCAGGAAAACTGTGTACGTAGCTTTCCGCAGCTTTCGGCAAGCAGGTGTCTGTTGCCAGTGTGTCTGAAATGGAGGATCCTCTCCGCCCCACAAAGACTCACACACCTCCCACCATCGGAGGCAGCAGAAGCCACAGAAGCAGCAGTAGCAGCATCCAGTTCAGTCTCCTCAACATGATGGAGCGTTTTTTCCACATGCTGCGCCAGTTGGAGGCAAATCAGAAAGCAGAGACCTCCCGCCTCAACACCCCAGTTCAGGACTACCTAGACTATTGCTTGTCTCACCAGTGCATACCTTGTTCCCTGACCCCCTGGTCTTCTGGGTAGGCAGGCTACAACATAGGCCCCGAACTGGCCCAGTATGCTGTCTGTCTTCTTTCTTGCCCAGCCTCCAGTGTCATCTCAGAGAGGGTTTTCAGCACCACAGGGGGCGTGTTGACACCCAAAAGGACCAAATTGTTCTCTGCAAGCGTCCAAAACATCACTTTTGTCAAAATGAACCAGACCTGGATTCAGAAGGATTGCACACTCCGGTTTAGACCAATGAATAGATCTGGCCTTCTTGACGGTGCCCCATCTTGCCACTCTTGCTGTCTGCCTACCATAAAATTCCATACAGCTGCTGCTGACATCATGCCACTGCCACATCATGCCACTGCTGCTGTCTGCCTGCCAACATGTACCATATCGATGCTGCTGCCACTACTACAAATAACTATAGACAGATGATCTACTGCCTCATGCCATACTGCTTCTGCTGCTTATACTATTGTAGCCACATGCCTCTATTACCCTACCCTTTCCACATCCACAGTGCACTGCTACTGCTCCCAATTAAAAGAGATAATTTTTCTAGGCACATTCAGAACAAGCCATTTTTTCTTCTGACAATTAACAATTATGCATAATATAGATAATAGATAATATATTTTCTTTAAAAAAAATATGAGTCCCTAGAGATTAAAGGGTGTTATATGCCAATTTCCAAGGCAATTGGAGCAACTTTGGTTCAGGTAGAATCGATTTGGCTCCAAAATAATATTTCTCAATAATCTGGTGAACCAGAACTGAACCAAATCTCAAAAGGTTCGCTCATCTTTAAAGTGTACTGATGTATTAGAGGCACAGATGCTATAAAAATAGAAGTAGAACATAGCATTTTGCTTTAATCTTCCACTAACAAATATGTCCTTATCTCCTATAATAATATGATGGTTTAGTAAAGCAAAATCTATTTCAGGTGTCTTTTTTCCCTAGAGCACCAGAAACCATTGCCAAGGCTTAACACATGGAAACTCTCAAGGAAAGAGATGGAGAGCTAGATCTATTTTTAAACCCATCTCTTTTTACAAAACCTCCAGTGCAAACCATTCATCATGTAGGTCAAACTACATGCTAAAACTATGATCTGAGGTATTACAAACTGCAGGGAAGATAGAGAAGTGAGGGCACAAAATTACATTCACATTAGCTTTGTTGCGTATATGGTTTGACTTATAGTCAAATTGTCCATTTGATTGATTCTATTAATTTCTAAGTAGAGATGACTTCGACAAATCAGTTGGCAGATTTGATTTGGCAGATAGCCCTGAAAAGTTGTGTATTACAATTTGCCCCTTTCAAGCTCTTTAACCCTTACACTCCCAGCGCCGTACATGTACGGCGCTGAGGCGATGCGGGCACATGGCGCCCGCTCGCAAGTACGGCGGGCGTCATGGCCGGCAAGTCTCTGCTGTTTCTAACAGCAGAGACTTGCCGCTACTTACTAGATCGGCGGCGTCTTGCATCTAGTTGTGTCTGAACCCGGAAGCGTTCGCTTCTGGGTGGTGTACAGACACCCCGTGTGGCCAATCGGGATGTCTGTACACCATATGAAAACTGTAATCCTCGCTGGTGAGGATTACAGTTTTCAAAGTGCAATTCTTATTCTGGCCACTAGATGGCAGGCCAGGATAAGAAATGAGCAATTCTTGGATTTCTGAGTCTAGAAAATCCCTGATTGCTCATAAAGAAAAAAAAAAGCCACAATATATCAGCCCATATTTGAGCTTTCAAATAGTAAAAAAAAATTTAAAAAAAATGTTAAAAAATATATAAAAAAGATATAAAAGTTCAAATCACCCCCCTTTCCATATAATTAAAAAATAAATACCTAAATAACAATAAATATAGACATCATGGGTATCACCGTGACTGAAAACGCCCGTACTTTTAAAATATAAAAAAAAAATCCAATACGGCGAATTATGTGGCGGAAAAAAGCGTCCAAATGGCGATTTGCCGTTTTTTTGTCCCTTTTTTTTCTAAAAAAAAAAGTTAATAAAAAGTGATCAAAAAGTCATACACACCCCAGAATGGTATCAATAAAAACTTCAGATCGTCCCGCAAAAAATGAGCCCCCATACAGCTCTGTACACATAAATACCAAAAAGTTATAGGGGTCAAGATATGACAAGGAAAAAAAAAAGGGCAACTTTCTAATTATTTTATCACTATGAAAACGCAGGAAAAACTATACATATTAGGTATTGCCGGATTCGTACTGACCAGTAGAATGAAAGTAATGGATCAGTTTTAATGCACAGCGAACGCTGTAAATAAGAAACCCGTAGAACTGTAGCGGAATAGCGTTTTTTTTGCAATTTCACCCGGTTTGGAATTTTTTCCCCGCTTCCCACTACACCATATGCAATATTAAATGGTGGCGTTGGAAAGTACAACTTGTCCCGCAAAAACAAGCCCTCATACAGCTATGTGAACAGAAAAATAAAAGAGTTATGGCTGTTTGAAGGCAGGGAGCGCAAAACGAAAATGCATAACCGAAAAAACCTCCGGGAGTGAAAGGGTTAATGCCAAGACAGCATTAGTAAAGACAAAGTGATATATATGGCTATGGGCATGTCTGCATAGTAGCCGGTGGTAACTAACAGCCTGTTAAATAACATTCTACAAGCTGGACTGCAGAAAGGTTGCATCTGTGCTAATTCTAATTTAAAGGGGTGTTTCTATGGAGTTTTGGAACCACAAAAACAACACAAAGGGATAGTCGTAAGAAAATAAGTCAGAACCAGGCAGACAACGCAATACAAAATTGAGAGACAGATAGTAGTCAAAAGACAAGCCAAGATCAATTACCAGATGGGACGTACAGTACAAATCATGTGAGACAGAGAGTGATCAAAAGACAAGCCAAGGTCAGAAGCACAGACAAATCCAAATGAATCCAAGAACCAGGAACATAGTTAGTGAGCACAGGTATATGGCCAGGAAGGGATTTAAAGAACTCCAGCCAAAAATGTTTATGCTTAGCACCTGAGTCATGTGACCAGCAATCAGACTCTCCAACTGACACAGCACCTTATGTGGGGACAGGAAGTCAGTTTCTCTATGTATTCCTATGGGAGCCTCACTCTCAGTCTCATAGGAATAAATAGAGACGTAACTGACTTCCTGTCCTGTGTCAGTTGGAGATCAGAGAGTTGGTCACATGACATCACTTTCTAGCAGGTCAGAGAATACACATTTTGCTAGAGCACAGAGTCCCAGGATCAGAACCTGATAGGTCATGACTTGGCTCTCCATTAGTCAGAAAAGCTAGCAAACAGTAATAGAGCAGCTGAGTAATCAGCCCACTGCTAATCTCCTCCAGCACACGTCTGCTGCAAGGCGAAACAGAGCATTGCATCCTGTTGCTAAGGATGCTGTCACCTCACCAGGGGGCAAGGCTTAGCAACTCGGTGGCTTAGTAATTAGCACTGTTGCCTTGCAGCTCTAAGCTCCTGGGTTCAAATCTGACATCTGCATGGAGTTTGAATGTTTGAATGTTCTCCCCATCTTTGCGTGGGTTTTCTCTGGGTACTCTGGTTTCCTCCCACATCCCAAAGACATACTGATAGGGACCTTAGATTGTGAGCCCCATTGGGGACAATGTGATGCTGATGTCTGTAAAGAACTGCGGAATATGTCAGCGCTATATAAGTGAGTATAATAAATAAATCATCTCTCCTAGCGCTCTTGCCGCAGGAGCTCGGACAGGTAAGTTTGTGACATTAGGCTTAAAATATCCCACAATTTCTAACTCAAATGTTGGCAATAATAACAATTGTTAAATGCAACTATTATATGAAAAAGAGACCAAACCTATAGACTGTTTCAAGTATTGTTGTATAACAACTGGTGATGTAATATGTTGCCAAAAGGCCAAGCCATGATAAGCTCTTGAAGTCCATGTGATGTCATGTCTGAAAGGATGGACCAGGCTCTCACATGACAGCAGCAGCCCTGCTCTAACAAGCCCTCATACAGCTACATAGACGGAAAAATTAAAAAGTTATAGCTCTTGGAAGGCAACACGCGATTCCCTGCAGCACAGACAAGAAAGGCTGCAATGGCTGGCTGTGATGACATTTTTGGCTGTTATCCACCAGGGAGGGATGTGAGTAGAAAGAGCATGGTCCTAATGGAAGAATATGTGCACGGTGATGTTAATTGGGGACAATGTGATGCTGATGTCTGTAAAGAACTGCGGAATATGTCAGCGCTATATAAGTGAGTATAATAAATAAATCATCTCTCCTAGCGCTCTTGCCGCAGGAGCTCGGACAGGTAAGTTTGTGACATTAGGCTTAAAATATCCCACAATTTCTAACTCAAATGTTGGCAATAATAACAATTGTTAAATGCAACTATTATATGAAAAAGAGACCAAACCTATAGACTGTTTCAAGTATTGTTGTATAACAACTGGTGATGTAATATGTTGCCAAAAGGCCAAGCCATGATAAGCTCTTGAAGTCCATGTGATGTCATGTCTGAAAGGATGGACCAGGCTCTCACATGACAGCAGCAGCCCTGCTCTAACAAGCCCTCATACAGCTACATAGACGGAAAAATAAAAAAGTTATAGCTCTTGGAAGGCAACACGTGATTCCCTGTAGCACAGACAAGAAAGGCTGCAATGGCTGGCTGTGATGACATTTTTGGCTGTTATCCACCAGGGAGGGATGTGAGTAGAAAGAGCATGGTCCTAATGGAAGAATATGTGCACGGTGATGTTAATTCTGTGATATGTAGCTGCTGGGAAGAGCAAAGAGGCATACTTAAAATGGGTAAGGTTTGCGCTAGTAGAGAGATCATGTAGAGAGCTGTTATTGGTTTACATAATAACTAGGTTTGTGGCCAGAAGATGTAATGTTGCATGGAATGATTGCGAGCCATCATGGGGGTGGTAAAATTACTAAAATATTGGAGTTATTAACCCAGTCAGATGAACATGTATAATGCTTGGAGAATTATGAGGCACAGAACTAAGGCTACTTTCACACTTGCGTTTGCAGGATCCGTTTGTGAGATCCGTCCAGGCGCTCACGAACTGATCCATCAAGATAATACAAACGTCTGCATCCGTTCTGAACGGATCCGTTTGTATTATCTTTTACATAGCCAAGACAGATCCGTCATGAACTCTATTGAAAGTCAATGGAAGACGGATCCGTTTTCTGTTGTGTCAGACAAAACGGATCCGTCCTCATTGACTTACATTGTGAGTCATGACGGATCCGTTTGGATCAGTTTCCGTCAAGCAGACACCTAAACGCTGCAGGCAGCGTTTTAGTGTCTGCCTCCAAAACGGAATGGAAACTGAACTGAAGCAAACTGAAGCAAAACTGATGGATTCTGAACAGATCCTTTTCCATTCAGAATGCATTAGGGAAAAACTGATCAGTTTAGGACCGTTTGTGAGACCCTGTGACGGATTTCACAAACAGATCCTGCAAACGCAAGTGTGAAAGTAGCTTATGTGGTCTATCCAACAGAATTCAGGATCTCCTCTCAGATTTATTTTATACTTTTGTTTACACAGTAAGGGACAGAAAGGTTACAACATTTCCAGGAATTTTAAGAACACATAAAAAAACAAAGGGCTAAAGGGGTTGTGCCATAAACTACTTTTCACTCTAAAGTTTATTTTCATCAATTACACTAGCTCTCATGTCTTCTTTGATTGTTTTGGATGTTTTTTTTTTAATTTTTGGTTTTTAAATTTACCTCACTTAGCAACAGGTGGTAGTGTTGGAGTCCTTGAGAGTCAGAGCCTACAATGCTGTGTATATCAACCATATTTTAGACAGTGGAAGGTGTACGAATAGTTTTGCTTGTGTGAAGTAAAATGGTCACTGGGTTGGACTTTTGAGGAACAAACAAGAATCAGTGGTAGAAGATTTCCACTTTGCTTGGATTATATCATTTTCAATTTACTGTATGTAACAGCGCAATCTTGTTTGTAACTTGAACCATTATAATTCTATGCCTCACCTGGGAATTACAACTTAAATGTTTTAGGTGTATTTAAACTGATCACTACCATAAAGCTTTTGAGCCACTGTATCCGCAGTTGTGTTCAGTAAAGTTTCTAAGTAACACATGCATGTTTGTAGTCTTCCCCTGTTTTTCTTTCAGCCTTCACATCTCTATTGATTGCAAGCCATTTTGTTCAGTTTTCTAGCTCCCAGCTGACAGAGGGGCATCTAAAAAATACTTGGACAATTAATTTTACATTCGACTATTTAGCTTTTTTTCATAGAATTATACAGTATATTATGGTATATATTAAATTTGTCTCATTATATATTATTGAATTGCATGTTTACATACAACTTTATATGCTACATACTAGGTTTGATCTTGCTCTATAACACTTGGACAATCATGAAAGCATTTTCTTCTAATAATTAACAAGAAAAATGAAAAAACTGCTGGGTTCTGTGAATTGTATAAACTATATAGCTCTATTCACTCTGACTGCTAATTCATATACTTTGTATTTGCTTTTTGATGCACAAATCAGATAATGTACTTTGCTTGATAGGAAGCCTACATACGAGACCTTTGTGTACAGTAGTAGAATTAAGTACTAGCTAGATATGAGCGAGCACTAAAATGCTCGGGTGCTCGTTATTCGAGTCGAACTTTTCCCGATGCTCGGGTGCTCGTTTCGAATAACGAACCCCATTGAAGTCAATGGGAAACTCGAGCATTTTTGCGGGGGACCAAGGCTCTGCCTAGGGAAGGCTGGGTGAAAACCTGGAAACCTCATAAAATGATGGAAACACCACGGAAATGGACAGGAAACAGCAGGGGTAGCATGCATGGATGCCTCTGAGGCTGCCTAATCGCACCATTACCCCAAATTCTCAGGCAACAGCCTGGTGGTTACCCTCATGGCAATTGTGCTCAACCAGACCAAGAAAGGCGAGGCAAATACCCATCACAGGGAAGCACCAAAATAGGTGCAGCGAAGGTCCATCACCGCCTGCAGGTGACACCACTGCTCATGCTGGCACTGCAGCTGACATCAAGTTTAGTATCTGTTCTTATCAGTTGCTGTGGCTGTTGGTGGTAAAGTGGTGAGCATAGCTGCTTCCCAAGCAGTTGACCCGGTTTCGATTCCCGTCTATCGCAGGAGGCAATTAAAAGAAGAACCAAAACAAAATCAGTACAATATCTAATACGTCCCCTACCCGGGTAAATTGTTTAGAGAGAGGGACTGTAGGTGGGGGGGAAGGAGGTTTCGCAGGAAGAGCCAGAGGAGTGCCCCCTGGGCTAGCGTGTGTGGTGGTGACAACAGCCGGAATGGATTTTGAAAAAATGTAGCATCAACCGGTATGGTATCGATTCTTCTCAGTTTAATACCGTATACGTCCCCTATCTTGGGACCCTATATTTAATGGATTTTTCAAACACAGAAAAAGAGCTTGCTCTGGCCAGGGGAGTGTCTTTCCCACTGCAGCTAAGGGGACGTGTCCATGCTCTGCCTATCACAGGTCAGGAGGCAATTAAAAGAAGAAAAACAAAAAACATCAGTACAATATCTAATACGTCCCCTATCCGGGTAAATAGTTTGGAGAGAGGGCCTGTAGGTGGGGGGAAGGAGGTTTCTCTGGAAGAGCTAAAGGAGTGCCCCCTGGGCTAGCGTGTGTGGTGGTGACAACAGCCGGAATGGATTAAGAAAAACTGTTGCATCAACCGGTATGGTATCGATTCTTATCAGTTTAATACCGTATACGTCCCCTATCTTGGGACCTTATAGTTCATGGATTTTTCCACCATGGAAAACGGAAAAAGAGCTTGCTCTGGCCAGGGGAGTATCTTTCCCACTGCAGCTAAGGGGACGTGTCCATGCTCTGCCTATCACAGGTCAGGAGGCAATTAAAAGAAGAAAAACAAAAAACATCAGTACAATATCTAATACGTCCCCCTATCCGGGTAAATAGTTTGGAGAGAGGGCCTGTAGGTGGGGGGAAGGAGGTTTCACTGGAATAGCCAGAGGAGTGCCCCCTGGGCTAGCGTGTGTGGTGGTGATAACAGCCGGATGGATTTAGAATGACGACACAGGACCCCAACTTAAAAATTTA
>ONZH01021679.1:0-23959 GCA_900303285.1 Rhinella marina
CACAGAGCTACACTCCCTAGCTTCATGTCTCAACTTACAGGGACACGTGGTAGAGGACTGTTGAAACCACAACAGTGCGAACAGGTGATGTCGAGGACTGTGGACAATGCTTCAAGTAATTTGTCCACTAGTCAGTCTTCCACGCAGTCCACCCACGTTACCCAAGGGAGCACTCCTCTGGCTCCTCCACCTCAACCTCCTTCCCCCCAGTCTGCCCCCTCCCAGGAAAATTTGGAATGCGATCCGGCATACTCTGAGGAACTGTTTTCTGGACCCTTCCCAGAGTCACAAACCACTTCTCAGGTTGCTGTTGACCTCTTTCCCGATGCCCAAGTTTTCCAACTGTCGCAGTCTGTGGGTTATGATGATGACATTGTTGAGTTAGTGTAAGAAGTGTGTAAAGAGGTGTCGGACGATGAGGAGACACGGTTGTCAGACAGTGGTGAAGTTGTTGTCAGGGCAGGAAGTCCGAGGGGGGAGCAGACTGAGGAATCGGAGGATGACGAGGTGACTGACCCAAGCTGGGTTGATAATCCGAGTAAAGACGTCTGAGGCAGAGGCGAGTGCTGCACAGAGCAGGTTGGAAGAGGCAGTGGTGTGGCCAGAGGGAGAAGCAGGGCCAGAGCTGGTGCATCAGCAGCAACTGTTTCACGTAGTGAAGTTCCCGTGGCAAGGCCTAGATGTTCGCAAGTCTGGAGGTTCTTTAAAGAAAGTGAGGATGACCGACGGACTGTGGTGTGCAACCTGTGCCACACCAGGATCAGCAGGGGTGCCACCACTACTAGCCTAACCACCACCAGCATGCGCAGGCATATGAGTGCTAAACACCCCACTCAATAGAACCAAGGCCGTTCACCTCCTGCGGGTCCCACCACTGCTCCCTCCCCTATGTCATTCGCTGCCTCTGTTAATCAACCCCCTGCCAAGGACCCCGACACAAGCGCCACCAATGTGTCCCAGCGCAGCATTCAGCTGTCTTTACAGCAGACGCTGGAGCGCAAGAGGAAATACATTTCCACCCACCCACATGCCCAAGCCCTCAACGTCCACATCTCCAAATTGCTGAGCCTGGAGATGCTGCCCTATAGGCTGGTAGAGACCGAGGCCTTTCGCAATCTCATGGCGGTGGCTGCCCCTCGGTATTCGGTCCCCAGCCGCCACTGTTTTTCCCGATGTGACGCCCCATCCCTATACCAGCACGTGTCACAGAACATCATCCGTGCCCTGACCAATGCTCCTGACCAATGCTGTTTCTGAGAAGGTCCACCTAACCACGGACACGTGGACAAGTGCTTCCGGGCAGGGACACTATATATCACTGACGGCACATTGGGTTAACTAGGTGGAGGCAGGGACCGAGTCTGACCCTGGGGCCACTGCCCACACCGAGGATTGCAGGGCCTACCTAGGTCACGGTCTCTCAGACGTAGTATGCCTCCTCCTCCGGCCCCTCCTCCTCCACCTCCTCCTCCGAATTACCATCCGTGGGCACGGCGCGTTCTGTCGGTAGCTCTAGGCGCAGCAGCAGTGCCGTGGCTAAGCGCAAGCAGGCGGTGGTCAAACTGCTGAGCTTAGGTGACAAAAGGCACACCGCCCAAGAGCTGTTACAGGGCATCACGGCGCAGACCGATCTGTGGCTGGCACCGCTGAACCTCAAGCCAGGCATGGTTGTGTGTGACAACGGGCGTAACCTGGTGGCGGCTCTGCACAGACTGACACAAGCAAATAATAATAATAAGCAAATTACTCCATATCAGCATGGCTTCATGAGGGATAGGTCATGTCAAACCAATTTAATCAGTTTCTATGAGGAGGTAAGTTCTAGACTGGACCGCAGCGAATCAATGGATGTCGTATATCTGGACTTCTCCAAAGCATTTGACACTGTACCACATAAAAGGTTAGTATATAAGATGAGAATGCTTGGCCTGGGAGAAAATGTCTGTATGTGGGTAAGTAACTGGCTCAGTGATAGAAACAGAGGGTGGTTATTAATGGTACATACTCAGATTGGGTCACTGTAACTAGTGGGGTACCACAGGGTCAGTATTGGGCCCTATTCTCTTCAATATATTTATTAATGATCTTGTAGAAGGCTTGCCACAGTAAAATATCAATTTTTGCAGATGACACTAAACTGTGTAAAGTAATTAACACAGAAGAGGACAGTACACTGCTACAGATGGATCTGGATAGACTGGAGGCTTGGGCAGAGAAGTGGCAGATGAGGTTTAACACTGACAAATGTAAAGTTATGCATATGGGAAGGAATAATGCAAGTCACCAGTACATACTGAATGGTAAAATATTGGGTAACTCTGACATAGAAAAGGACCTAGGAATTTTAGTGAACAGAAATCTAAGCTGCAGAAACCAGTGTCAGACAGCTGCTGCCAAGGCCAATAAGATAATGGGTTGCATCAAAAGAGGCATAGATGCCCATGATGAGAACATAGTCCTGCCACTTTACAAATCACTAGTCAGACCACACATGGAGTACTGTGTACAGTTCTGGGCTCCTGTGAACAAGGCAGACATAGCAGAGCTGGAGAGGGTTCAGAGGAGGGCAACTAAAAGTAATAACTGGAATGGGTGGACTACAGTACCCAGAAAGATTATCAAAATTAGGGTTATTCACTTTAGAAAAAAGACGACTGAGGGGAGATCTAATAACTATGTATAAATATATCAGAGGTCAGTACAGAGATCTCTCCACGATCTATTTATCCCCAGGACTGTGACTGTGACGAGGGGCCATCCTCTGCGTCTGGAGGAAAGAAGGTTTGTACACAAACATAGAAGAGGATTCTTTACGGTAGAGCAGTGAGACTATGGAACTCTCTGCCTGAGGAGGTGGTGATGGTAAGTTCACTAAAAGAGTTCAAGAGAGGCCTGGATGTATTTTTGGAGGGTAATAATATTACAGGTTATAGTTACTAGAGAGGGGTCGTTGATCCAGGGAGTAATTCTGATTGCCTGATTGGAGTCGGGAAGGAATTTTTTTCCCTAAAGTGGGGAAAACTGGCTTCTACCTCACAGGGTTTTTTGCCTTCCTCTGGATCAACTTATAGGAAAACAGGCCGAACTAGATGGACAGATGTCTTTTTTCGGCCTTATAAACTATGTTACTATGTTACTATGTTACTATGTGCCATGCCTGGCCCACGTGTTCAATCTAATAGTTCAGCGGTTCCTCAAGACATACCCCAATCTGTCTGATTTGCTCACCAAGGTGCGCCGCATCTGTGCGCATTTCCGCAAGTCAACCACAGATGCTGCCACTCTCAGGGCAGCGCAGCGCCGCCTACAACTTCCTGCTCACCGACTGTTGTGCGACGTGCCCAGAAGATGGAATTCGACATTGAACATGTTATCCAGAGTTTACCAGCAGCGCAGAGCGATTGTAGACTGCCAGATGTCAACTTCCACCAGAACTGGTAGTCAGGTCACTCAGATTCCTCAAGTCTACAATGAGGAGTGGACGTGGATATCTGATATCTGCCAGGTGTTGACCAACTTTGAGGAGTCAACACAGATGGTCAGCGGCGATGCCGCCATTATCAGCCTCACCATCCCGCTGCTTTGCCTGTTGAAAAACTCACTGCTCAGCATGAAGTCGGATGCTTTGCGCTTGTCACAAGAGCCGGTGGAGGAAGATACGTCGCTTGATAGCCAGAGCACCCTCCGGTCTATTTCTCAGCGCGTATCGGAGGAGGGGGATGAGGATGAGGAGGAAGAGGAGGAGAATGTCGGCGAGACAGAAGAGGGTACCAGTGCTCAGTCCTTCTTAACTCTTGAGCGTGTATGGGCTGAAGAGGAGGACTTGGAGGAGGAGGAGGAGGAGAAGAAAGAGGAAATATAGAGTCAAGCCAGTGAGGAGAGGGAATTCTTGCGTGTTGGGACTCTGGCGCACATGGCAGACTTCATGTTAGGCTGCCTATCCCGTGACCCTCGCATTAGAAGCATTTTTTTTGAAACACCGATTACTGGGTGTTCACTCTCCTGGACCCACGGTACAAGCAGAACCTTTCCACTCTCATCCCTGTAGAGGAAAGGAGTATGAGAGTGAATCAATATCAACAGGCCCTGGTGCACAAGCTGAAACAGTCCTTCCCATCTGACACCACTAGCGGCAGAGGGCATGGTTCTGTGGGCCAAGTAGCGGGGGAGAGGAGGCGAGCAGGCAGCTTGTCCAGCACTGGCAGGGGAACGCTCTCCAAGGCCTTTGCCAGTTTTATGTCACCCCAGCAAGACACTGTCACCTGTCCCCAGTCAAGGCAGAGTAGGGGGGAGCTGTACAGAAAGATGGTGAGGGAGTACCTAGCTGACCATACCAACGTCCGGACCGATCACTCTGCTCCATACAACTACTGGGTTTCAAAGCTGGACACGTGGCCTGAACTGGCGCTGTATGCCTTGGAGGTGCCGGCCTGCCCGGCCGCTAGCATGTTGTCAGGGAGGGTATTCAGTGCAGCTGGTGGCGTCATCACCGATAAGCGTACACTTATGTATCCGATTCCTCTTATCTACTCCTCCTACTCCTCCTCCTCCTTGTCGTCTTTGCCTAACTCTGACCCAAAAAACGCAATTTTTTTAGAGGTCCAACTGGCACTCTTTTACCACAATTTTTCCGGAATTCCACCTACAGGCCCTCTCTCTAAACAATTTTTCCGGAGGTCAACCTACAGGCCCTTTCTCCAAACAATTTTTCCGGAGGGCCACCTACAGGCCCTCTCTTCAAACAATTTTTCCGGAGGTCCACCTACAGGCCCTCTCTCTGAACAATTTTTCTTTGCACCTAGTTGTGTGCTTCCCTAACATGTGATGGGCATGTGCCTCGCCTTTCTTGGTCTGCTGCCCCTGCTTTTTCCTGTCCATTTTCATGGTGTTTCCATCATTTTCTGATGTTTCCAGGTTTTCACCCAGCCTTCCCTAGGCAGAGCCTTGGTCCCCTGCAAAAATGCTTGAGTCTCCCATTGACTTCAATGGGGTTCGTTACTCGAAAAGAGCACCCGAGCATCGGGAAAAGTTTGTCTCAAATAACGAGCACCCGAGCACTTTAGTGCTCGCTCATCTCTTCAATTTCATTGAATCCATATTTCCCATGAAATATTTTCCCTGCCATTGACTGCCAAACAACCCCAAAGCATGACTCATCCACCTCCATGCTTAATGGTTGGATAGGTGTTCATTTCATGAAATTTAGTGCCCTTTTTATTTCGGCGTCCTCCAACATACTTTTGCTCATTGCGGCACAGGACTTGTTTCTAAAATGCATCAAGCTTTTTTAGATGTTCTTTTGCAAACTACTGATGCTGAATTTTGTGGTAAGGATGCGGGAGAGGTTTTCTTTTGATAACTTTTCCATGACGGCCATATTTGTGCAGGTGCTAGTGAATAGTAGAACAATGTACCACAACTCCAGAGTCTGCTAAATCTTTCTGAAGGTCTTTTGTAGTCAAGCGGGGGTTCTGATTTACCTTTCTCGGAATCCTATGAGGAGTTATCTCTAAAAAATGTTCTTAGTCTACCAAACCTTCTCTTGACCTTCACTGTTCCTGTTAACTGCAATTTCTTAATTATGTTTCAAACTGAGGGGATGTTAACTGGAAACTAAGTCAAAAGGCACAAGCTAAAGGTTTTACCATGACCCTGATCTCAACATCATTGAAACTCTGTCAGTAGACTCCAAAAGAGCAGTGAATGCAAGATGGCCCAGGAATCTCACAGAACTGGAAGCCTTGGGAAAGAAAGAATGGATGAAAATCCCTCAAACAAGAATTTAAAGAATCTTGGCTGGCTAAAAAAAGCATTTACAAACTGTGATACTTGCCAAAGATGCCGCTACTAGGTACTAACCATGCAGAATGCCCCAAATTTTGCTTCGAGCCCTTTTCCTTTTTTTATTTTGAAAATGTAAAACGTGAAAATTAAAAAAATGTTTTTGCTTAAAATAAAACGAGAATGTGTCATCTTTAACTTTATGCCTTTTGGAGATCATTTCATCTTTAACTTGCTTAACTGTTCATAGTAACAGTAATAGTCACCAGGGGTGCTCAAACTTTTGCAAGCTATATAGATCATCAATATAAAAAAGCAGACAACCCCTTTAAAGGTTTCTGTCACCAGTTTTTTCAGTATGAATCAGACTGACATTAGAGATGTGCTAATGTTACCTGATTCCAAATATATATCTGTTTTATTTACTGGTGCCCCCATTTTTTTAATATAAAATGAACTTTTATTTTATGCTAATAAGGCCTCTAGGTGCAAAGGGCGTTACCCCTGCTCCTAGAGGCTCTGTTGATTGACAGGCCCAGGCAGAGTAGAAACACTCCATTCACCATAGCTTGCAAGGACCTTCAATGATGTCATGACCATGTGATCAGTCACATGGTTAGGATCACACAAACAGCCTGTCTCCTTCCAAACCATGTGACTGATCACATGGTCATGACATCATTGAAGGTCCTTGCAAGCTATGGTGTAAGGCAGGGGTGCACAACGTTTTCTGGGTGGGGGCCACATTGTCCGACTGAAACAACGTCAAGGGCCGAAAATAAAATTTAAAGGGGTATTACCAACTGAAATACTGCATTTATGGCAGATTGAACACACAGTGTATACCATTAATGTCTAGTTACAGTTCCAGGAGTCCCATCTAATGGGAGAAATACATGAAAAATGCATGTGAGCAGCCTTAAAACATGGACATACATGTCTGTTACCAGATGGATGGGGCCACACAGAATGGTATCAAGGGCGCAGGTTGTGCACCCCTGGTGTAAGGAGTGTTTCTTCTCTGCCTGGTCCTGTCAATCAACAGAGCCTCTAGGAGCAGGGGTAACGCCCCTTGCACCAAGAGGCCTAATTAGCATAAAATAAAAGTTCATTTTATATAAAAATGGGGGCACCAGTAAATAAAACAGATACAGTACAGACCAAAAGTTTGGACACACCTTCTCATTCAAAGAGTTTTCATGACTATAAAAATTGTAGATTCACACTGAAGGCATCAAAACTATGAATTAACACATGTGGAATTATATACTTAACAAAACAGTGTGAAACTACTAAAAATATGTCTTATATTCTAGGTTCTTAAAAGTAGCCACCTTTTGCTTTGATTACTGCTTTGCACACTCTTGGCATTCTCTTGATGAGCTTCAAGAGGTAGTCACCTGAAATGGTATTCCAACAGCCTTGAAGGAGTTCCCAGAGATGCTTAGCACTTGTTGGCCCTTTTGCCTTCACTCTGCAGTCCAGCTCACCCCAAACCATCTCGATTGGGTTCAGGTCTGGTGACTGTGGAGGCCAGGTCATCTGGCGTAGCACCCCATCACTCTCCTTCTTGGTCAAATAGCCCTTACACAGCCTGGAGGTGTGTTTGGGGTCATTGTCCTGTTGATAAATAAATGATGGTCCAACTAAACGCAAACCGGATGGAATAGCATGCCGCTGCAAGATGCTGTGGTAGCCATGCTGGTTCAGTATGCCTTCAATTTTGAATAAATCCCCAACAGTGTCACCAGCAAAGCACCCCCACACCATCACACCTCCTCCTCCATGCTTGACGGTGGGAACCAGGCATGTAGAGTCCATCTGTTCACCTTTTCTGTGTCGCACAAAGACACAGTGGTTGGAACCAAAGATCTCAAATTTGGACTCATCAGACCAAAGCACAGATTTCCACTGGTCTAATGTCCATTCCTTGTGTTCTTTAGCCCAAACAAGTCTCTTCTGCCTGTCCTTAGCAGTGGTTTCCACCATGAAGGCCTGCTGCACACAGTCTCCTCTTAACAGTTGTTGTAGAGATGTGTCTGCTGCTAGAACTCTGTGTGGCATTGACCTGGTCTCTAATCTGAGCTGCTGTTAACTGCGATTTCTGAGGCTGGTGACTCGGATGAACTTATCCTCCGCAGCAGAGGTGACTCTTGGTCTTCCTTTCCTGGGGCGGTCCTCATGTGAGCCAGGTTCTTTGTAGCGCTTGATGGTTTTTGCGACTGCACTTGGGGACACTTTCAAAGTTTTCCCAATTTTTCGGACTGACTGACCTTCATTTCTTAAAGTAATGATGGCCACTCGTTTTTCTTTACTTAGCTGCTTTTTTCTTGCCATAATACAAATTCTAACAGTCCATTCAGTAGGACTATCAGCTGTGTATCCACCTGACTTCTGCCCAACACAACTCATGGTCCCAACCCCATTTTATAAGGCAAGAAAAACCTGACAGGGCACACCTGTGAAGTGAAAACCATTTCAGGTGACTACCTCTTGAAGCTCATCAAGAGAATGCCAAGAGTGTGCAAAGCAGTAATCAAAGCAAAAGGTGGCTACTTTGAAGAACCTAGGATATAAGACATATTTTCAGTTGTTTCACATTTTTTTGTTAGGTATATAATTCCACATGTGTTAATTCATAGTTTTGATGCCTTCAGTGTGAATCTACAATTTTCATAGTCATAAAAATACAGAAAACTCTTTGAATGAGAAGGTGTGTCCAAACTTTTGGTCTGTACTGTATATATTTGGAATCAGGTGACATTAGCACATCTCTAATGTCAGCCTGATTCATACCGAAAAACTGGTGACAGAAACCCTTTAAAATGTTAAAGTCAATATATCTTAAAGGGAACCTGTCATCTCCGAAACACCCCCTGAACTAGAGTAAGCAGTGTATAGTGTAAGTGATGCTGAATCCGAATATATAAGTTTTATCTTCATACTCGCTTCCATTCCAACGCTGTGCTCCCACAAACCAGCAGTAAAATGCACTCACTGGACTCGTCTTTGAGTCCTCTCCATTATGTGAGTGAGAACTGGAGTCCAGTGATTGCATTTTACTGCTGGTTTGTCAGAGCACAGAGTCAGAATGCAAGCGAGTATGAAGATAAAAATTACATATTCAGATTCAGCATCACTTACACTATACAACGCTTACTCTAGTTCAGGGGGTGTTTCGGAGATGACAGGTTCCCTTTAAATACATTTCAATGATGTGTGCTGTGGACATACCGTACTGTATTTTCACTATAACTTGGATCGAAGAATACTTCTACATGACAATTTCTGCCCTAAAATGTGTGATTCCATTTGCTTGGATGACCTACAAGGTTTTCCATTAGTGTTTTTTCTCTGTGTAGGTTCCACTCCTAATCTTGGCTTACAATTGCTGAGGCAAAATACTGCCATGTGAAAATGGACTAAGGAGTCTGTTCTGTTCCCATCGATATACAGACTCAGAGCCCCGTATTTAAATGCATGCAGAGTTATTCCTTCTGTCAAAATGTAAGAACATTATAATGTTCCCCATTGTAAGTTAATGGAGTCCATCGAGTGCTGTTGATGGATCCAAATAATCAATAGCTAAGGAAGCTATAGAGACCCTGTTTGTAACCTATTTGCTAAAACCTAACTTTTATTTGGTATTAATTATTAAATGAATAGCTTCACAAACATATAGTATAAAATGTACAATCCCTCTCATTTATTTTGTTTTAACTAATATTACATTTTGATAATTAACACTGATACCAAATCAGCAATAAACAAAATGGTTGTTGTGTGGTATCCAAGTCCTGGGGGCATCTGATTAGTGTTGAGAGAATTGAACTGTGCCAGACTTCACGTGGTTCCTTCAATCAAGATGGCTGCAGCAGGCTCTTCGTGATCAAATGGATAAGGTGAGTAATTTATTTTTTTGTTTTTAACTAATTAACCCCTGAAAGCCCTCATTTTTAATCTCAGATGGTGTGGTCAACAATGAGCGATTCAATGATGAGGGGCAGTGCAACCGCCATTCCTCATTATTGCACCCGTTACATACAAAGAAATGCACTTGGTGACAAGGTAATTCATCACGAAGCAAATTTCTTTGTGAAATTTGGGGAAGTAGCTGAATCAAATTTCCCATAGCTTTGCTCATCTCTACATCTGATTACCAAGAGCCATTGACTTAGGAAAACTGACTGCTATAGGTGAAGTCAAGGTCTGTAGTAATAACAACCATTACACTTGCCAACTAACCTCCAGGTCCCTCGAAGTTAAATTGCTGTCTCAGATATTACACTGACTAATGTTGACAATAAATACATGAGTTTATTACTCAGCTAGTTGTAGTGATAAAGCTGACTTGGATGACCGACATCTGTGTGCAGCTTTCCTTGTTATGTATTTTACCACATTACACATACACGCCTAACTAACTGGGACAAAGTCCTCAAAAATGAAAATACAGCCACAAAATGGGATATTCTTAAACGCATCCTAATATCTAATTGTGAGAGGTACATACCTTATGTGAATAAAAGGTTAAGGAACAAAAAAAAATCAATGTGGATAAACAGAACTGTAAAGAAAGCAATAAATGAGAAACAGAAAGCATTTAAATCACTAAAACAGGAGGGGAGCGAGGAAGCATTGAAATACTATAAGGAAAAAAATAGAATATGTAAAAGACAAATAAAAACAGCCAAACTAGAGACCGAGAGATTAATCGCCAAAGAGAGTAAAACTAACCCTAAAATGTTCTTTAATTATATAAATGGTAAAAAGTATAAACCTGAAGGTGTCGGTCCCTTACAGAGTAATGAGGGGGGAGTTGCAGAGACCGATGAGGAGAAAGCAAAGCTACTAAATATCTTTTTCTCCACTGTATTCACTGAGGAAAATAAACTGTCAGATGAAATGCAGAATATAAAAGTAAATTCCCCATTAAAAATGCCCTGTCTGACCCAGGAAGAAGTAGAGCTGCGTCTTAAAAAGATTAACATAGACAAATCGCCAGGACCAGATGGCTTACACCCCCGTACCCTAAGAGAATTAAGTAATGTCATTGCCAGACCCTTATTTCTGATATTTAAGGACTCTATACTGACAGGGAGTGTTCCACAAGATTGGCGCATAGCAAATGTGGTGCCAATATTCAAAAAGGGTCCAAAAACAGAGCCCGGGAACTATAGGCCAGTAAGTTTAACATCTGTCGTGGGTAAACTGTTTCAGGGTTTTCTAAGAGATGCTATCTTGGAGTACCTAAATGAAAATAAGCAAATTACTCCATATCAGCATGGCTTCATGAGGGATCGGTCATGTCAAACCAATTTAATCAGTTTCTATGAGGAGGTAAGTTCTAGACTGGACCGCAGCGAATCAATGGATGTCGTATATCTGGACTTCTCCAAAGCATTTGACACTGTACCACATAAAAGGTTAGTATATAAGATGAGAATGCTTGGCCTGGGAGAAAATGTCTGTATGTGGGTAAGTAACTGGCTCAGTGATAGAAAACAGAGGGTGGTTATTAATGGTACATAATCAGATTGGGTCACTGTAACTAGTGGGGTACCACAGGGGTCAGTATTGGGCCCTATTCTCTTCAATATATTTATTAATGATCTTGTAGATGGCTTGCACAGTAAAATATCAATTTTTGCAGATGACGCTAAACTGTGTAAAGTAATTAACACAGAAGAGGACAGTACACTGCTACATATGGATCTGGATAGACTGGAGGCTTGGGCAGAGAAGTGGCAGATGAGGTTTAACACTGACAAATGTAAGGTTATGCATATGGGAAGGAATAATGCAAGTCACCAGTACATACTAAATGGTAAAATATTGGGTAACTCTGACATGGAAAAGGACCTAGGAATTTTAGTTAACAGAAATCTAAGCTGCAGAAACCAGTGTCAGACAGCTGCTGCCAAGGCCAATAAGATAATGGGTTGCATAAAAAGAGGCATAGATTCCCGTGATAAGAACATAGTCCTGCCACTTTACAAATCATTAGTCAGACCACACATGGAGTACTGTGTACAGTTCTGGGCTCCTGTGAACAAGGCAGACATAGCAGAGCTGGAGAGGGTTCAGAGGAGGGCAACTAAAGTAATAACTGGAATGGGTGGACTACAGTACCCAGAAAGATTATCAAAATTAGGGTTATTCACTTTAGAAAAAAGACGACTGAGGGGAGATCTAATAACTATGTATAAATATATCAGAGGTCAGTACAGAGATCTCTCCCATGATCTATTTATCCCCAGGACTGTGACTGTGACGAGGGGCCATCCTCTGCGTCTGGAGGAAAGAAGGTTTGTACACAAACATAGAAGAGGATTCTTTACGGTAAGAGCAGTGAGACTATGGAACTCTCTGCCTGAGGAGGTGGTGATGGTAAGTTCACTAAAAGAGTTCAAGAGAGGCCCGGATGTATTTTTGGAGGCTAATAATATTACAGGTTATAGTTACTAGAGAGGGGTCGTTGATCCAGGGAGTAATTCTGATTGCCTGATTGGAGTCGGGAAGGAATTTTTTTCCCTAAAGTGGGGAAAATTGGCTTCTATCTCACAGGGGTTTTTTGCCTTCCTCTGGATCAACTTATAGGAAAACAGGCCGAACTGGATGGACAGATGTCTTTTTTCGGCCTTATAAACTATGTTACTATGTTACTATGTTACACATGTCAGTGAGAAGCGTTCTTTATAACCATTCTCCATCTGGCCAAAAGGTGAAGGTCCTGAAGGGAGCACCCAATCCCACCCATCCCCCAACACTGAATTTCCAGAGTGCTTGAAATGACTATAGTCATATCAAGCATACTTGAAAAGATAATTTGCTTACATTGTCTAAGAGTTTATCTGTAAATAAGTCTACCAACCATATATTTACTATATTTCCTTATTATATTACTATATTGAAGTGCTTTTCTTACAGACTAAAATCCAGTGTAATTACTTTAATCATTGGTGGCAGGAAAGACTCATCTGCTGTCAAGAACCATACATGTAATAATATGGTCGATTAAAGTAGATAATAATGAAAAATTAGGCCCTTAAATACCTTACTCTTTGCTTATACAGTAGGGGATTAGAAGAAAAAATGTATACCTGTATAAATGTTTGTGAGCTGTAGCTGATGGAGGAAGTGTACATATCTATCCAACAGCAACAGACTCTTCCTTTTTGAATTTTGCTTTAAAAGTTTGTGTTATAAAGGAATTGTGTGTTCTCGAAAGACATATGAAAAAAAATATATAAAAAAAGCTTTTTTAACAAACATAAAAAGGGATTCTTTAATCTCACACTGCTCATGAAAAACATAGAAATACATTGATTTACAAATATGGGCACAGTTAAATAGTGACACATCTAATTTCCAAGGGTGAGATTCTTAACACTGTCTTGTAGAAATCAGAATGCATAAAATGGTTTTATATCTAAAAACAACACTATATGCATCCAATATGAACCGTGATGGATTCAATCAACTCACCCATTTGCATTAACATTTTTATGATCAAATATGAAAATATGCACATTTTACAGAACAATAATCATCACCGTTCTCTTCCTCTACTTGAGATGTGTTTGTAATGTTATTCCTTTTCTGGGGCAATCTCAACATTTGATTACTTTTTCTGATTTCCAGATAAGATTGATTATGTTATAAAAATCACAATGTCCTCTGAATAAAACTTTGCTCTGTATTTCCACATCAAAGTAGTCATGATATAACAATTGGCACTTTGCAGTAACATCCTGAATATAAAGATAAAATTGCTTCCTTTCATGGTTGAATGGTTTACCAGTCATGAATTCAAGAGAGTTTTTGTACAGTGTGTTAATATCAGAAT
This sequence comes from Rhinella marina, assembly GCA_900303285.1. NCBI lineage: Eukaryota > Metazoa > Chordata > Amphibia > Anura > Bufonidae > Rhinella > Rhinella marina. The sequence continues at coordinate 13,631 of ONZH01021679.1, forward strand.
TATAATATTTTAGACGCTAGGGGGTGTGTTACAAAAAGTAGCCTAAACTCAAATATGGATAATGATATGGAAGATGAATATTTTTGGCTTTATAAGAGTTTGCAGTATTAATAGCAATGCAAATACATTGAGCCACATGTATTTGTCAGTGAGTTTTGTGGTATAGAGATCAATTTGGACATAATGCAAGCACATGCACCATGTGTTATGCAAGCAGGTGTGGACCCACTGTGCCACTGACTGGCTATGCCCTGGAGGGGCGTGACTAAGTAACTACCTGGTCTTCACTAGAGTCTCTGATGGATAAGCTTGAACCGTTAGAGTAGTTACCAAATACCACTCCAGAGAAGTCCCCGCTTCTGTGGCAGATGATCAGGCAGTCAGAGATACGGTTCAGTACCAAGTGGAAAAACGTAGTCAGAAAGTCTAGAGTCACGGCAGGCAGCGATCAAGCAAAGTCCACAATTGAAGTCCAAGGTCAGAGTCAGGCAGCAAACAAGCAAAATCCGTTAAAGGGGTTAGCCACTCTGTTAGCACTTATTAAAACTCTAAAGAAAGCAGGGAGACAATAAACTTCCTCATATATCTTCTGCAGCAAATTTGCCTGGTTAACTTGCTATTGGAAGCCACACCCCCTCCTGTCCTGCACTCATAACTGCCTGTCTCGTCCATGCCTGCACCTGCACTAGTCCATGGAAGGAGTGTGCTGTTCCTGGGTCCTAAAGGCACCCTGCTTGTGTCAGAGAAGTTTCCTTCTGCTGTGACTTCAGTCCTGACTATACAGGGCTGAAGGGGCTTAGCAGAGAAACCTGTTAGAAGCTGAAATAAAGAAACTTTGCAAGAGGAAGAGAGACTGAGGAGAAGCTGTGATAAACCTCACTGACTGCAGTGATGTAGCAGAGCCAGGAAGGTGCTGTGGACAACAAAGTGTGAGCAATCCTAGTGTCTGTCCTGTCTATGACCACTCTGCAATGTGATCTTATCACAGACATGTTTATTCCAGCCAGACCAACAGGTCAGGAGTTTTAACCCCTTCTGAGCTGTCAGTATGGCTGAGGTCAGTGATATCAGCAGCAGTCACTGATGTCATCTGTAAATATGTGCCCTCTCCTTCCTGCACACTGTATATAGTGATATATGATGCCCCCAATACAGTGATATGTGATCACCACTTTATACTGTATATAGTGATGTGTGACCCCCGTATACAGTAATAGTTGACCCCCCCACCACCACCACCATACACAGTATATACTGATGTGTGACCCCCCACCACTGCATACAGAGATATGTGAACCCCTGTACAGTGACCCCCTTTACACTGTATATACAGATGTGTGACCCCCTGTACATTATATATAATGATGTGTGACCCCCTGTACATTATATATAGTGCCGTGTGACCCCCTGTACATTATATATAGTGATGTGTGACCCCCTGTACACTGTATATAGTGATGTGTGACCCCCTGTACATTATATATAGTGATATGACCCCCTGTACTTTATATATAGTGACTTGTGACCCCCCTGTACGTTATATATAGTGATGTGTGACCACCTGTACATTATATATAGTGATGTGTGAACTCCTGTACATTATATATAGTGATGTGTGACCCCCTGTACATTATATATAGTGATGTGTGACCCCCTGTACATTATATATAGTGATATGTGAACTCCTGTACATTATATATAGTGATGTGTGACCCTCTGTACATTATATATAGTGATGTGTGACCCCCTGTACATTATATATAGTGATGTGTGACCCCCTGTACATTATATATAGTGATGTGTGAACTCCTGTACATTATATATAGTGATGTGTGACCCTCTGTACATTATATATATTGATGTGTGACCCCCTGTACTTTATATATAGTGACTTGTGACCCCCCCTGTATGTTATATATAGCTATTTGACTACACTCATTTTCCCTTTTTTCCCAGATAAAGGGTAGTCATATATTCATAGATGATTGATGGGCTGCCAGCAGGTTGTGTCATAATAGACAGGAGGCTCCTCTGTATGTCAGCAGATCGATTTTTGCAGTCCGTGCACCTAAACAGAAATCTATGACAGCTCAGAGCTGCCATAAATTTCTGGCTTCATTTGAGTCAGAAAACTGGTAAAAATGAACATAAATTTGTTGGGGTGACTGGTCACGCCCTGTCTCTGCCATTGTCACGCCCTTTAAAAAAAAAAAAAGCGCAGTTAAAAATTTGCAAACACATAGAGGGAGATTTATTAAAACTGCTGTAAAGGAAAACTGGCTTAGTTGCCCATAGCAACCAATCAGATTCCACCTCTCATTTTCCAAAGGAGCTTTGAAAAATGAAAGGTGGAATCTGATTGGTTGCTATGGGCAACCAAACCAGTGTTTCTTTACACCAGTTTTGATAAATCTGTCCCATAGTTTTCAACTTTTTAACGCCACTTTTTAGGAACAAGGGAAATGATAACTCCCCCCCCTCATTCTGTTTTTGGCTTACATCCAGTGGCACAACTAGAAATGACTGGGCCCCACAGCAAATTTATGAAAAGGGTAACCCCCCCTCCTTTACTGTTGGGAACGGGGCATTCTTTCTATTGCTATGTCTGTACAACAGTTACTCACTGATAACTGGGTTATTGATATCTAAGGGGCTCTTGTCTCTATGGGAACACAGGTGGGCGGGGAGGTCATGTGACTGCTCCTCTAGACATGCTTGCTGCAGTGCATGCTGGGATTTTTACTTTCACTTTGCAGCTGCTCCTCCCACATAGCCTGTCTGAGGGAGCTCCTCCAGGGAAGTGTGTCATGGTGAACAGGTTAGATAAATGACGTACAGCCAGTACATGTCACCTGAGAAGTACTTCATAGTGTTGGCTATTGTCTGGGGGAACTTTGGATTTTTGATACTTAGGGTGGCCAACCCCTTTAAACTTCCCAACACCTTCACACAAGGAACTAGACAAGCTAGTGACCAAGATTGCTCAGGTGCCTTCCTGGGGCAGGAAACACCTTTAAATCCTTTCTGCAGCCCAACTATGGCTTGGGAGATAGAGGGCATGACCGGCAGACTCGCAAGGGAGTGCATGCCCGAGCCCTCCCACAACAAATGTACAGGACTCAAGCCGGAAGTAAGCTCTGGCGCGGAGCACAGGTACCACAGTTTAATGTACCTGCTGCCCATGCTTGTCAGCACGGCGCACTGCAGCAAGAAGGAATGAGGGAGTGAGCTAACACCACGTAAAATATATAAAAATCGTGTGATCTTTGCAGTTTGAATGTTTTTCTTATATATTTTACTTTGGTGAGGCTTAATTTGTCAAGTCTCTGCGACTGCAACATCATCCAGGCTAAAAACTTAGTACATTGTACAAAAATGTATGTAGATTTAAGTCAGTATGCTCCAGCACACAATGCTTGCACCAAATTCTAATATGTTTATGAGCTTTTGCATTTTTCAGTGGATTTGCCATATATTCAGTAAATGTTGACCCACTTTTGCTAGCAGAAAATGGCAAAATTACATTTTATTAATCAGTTTGTGTGTGCCAAAAAAATTGTTTAAATTCTTGTACATTTTACTTATGTAAATATCCCCACTGTCCCTACAATTCGTACCTCAAAAAATAAATGCCGATAAGTAAGACTTGCTCTGGTTTTCTCCCAAACTGTGACAAAGACACTTTCATTTTTAGGGTCCATTCACACGTCCGCAGGTTTTATGTGAACACCAGCCATGTATGTTACACATTTTTTGGACCTCACATGACCAACACTATGATAAAAATGCCTATTCTTGTTCGTGGCTGCTGACAAGAATAGGACATGCTCTTTTTTGTGGGGCCGCGGAATGGAACTACAGATGTGGACAGCACACGGTGTGCTGTCCGTATCTTTTGCAGCCCCGCAAAATTGCGGAACGGATGCAAACCCATTCATGCAGATGTATGAATGGACCCTTACTTGCCTTTAAATTATTACACAACTCTTATAGGTGTATCTTAATAAATTAGATTATTAGCTGCACACATGCCACATTGTTATCTCGTGCCATCTTGTGATAAAAATCATTGAAATATATTGAAAGAGTAAGGCCCCATTCACACGACCGTATGTACATTTCCGCATCTTATCCGCATTTTTGCGGATAAGATGCGGAACCATACGGACCCATTCATTTTTCCATAGGAGAAAAAAAATGCGGAATGCACATCGTGTGCATTCCACATCCCGTATCTCACGGAAGTTACCCCGCAAAAAAAAATAAAACATGTCCTATACTTGGCCGCAAAATCACGTCCGTAGCCCCATTAAAGTTAATGGGTCTGCAAAATTGCGGAACACTATGGAAGACTTTCTGTATGTCTTCCGTTCCGTTTTTATACGGATCACAGAATACATACGGTCGTGTGAATGGGGCCTTAGTTAACCTTTTTGTACCATTTTTTACTTAACGCGTTAACCATCAAGTTTGGCTCGGCTGCATCTGTAGTCACCAAACAACTGTCATCTGTCCTGAAAATAAGGTTTTGTTTCCTCTTAAAAGAAGGTGTGCGCTTTATTCAAATTCAACTATGTGACTGCTTCTGATGATATGCCAGCATTACACCGATGTTATGTTTATGTATGCTATTATATCTCCTCTCACATCAGAGGGCTTTTACTACTTTGCTGTTCTCAGCTCCATCCTTGCCCAATGTAACGAAAGATTGTCACTGAAACATCCATAGGCTGTGAGCTAGTGCTCTTTTATGGTTAGTGTGACACACGACACAGCTAGATAGCTATGCATACCTTCAGTAATCTACAACACATCCTTATATGACCTATAGTGAAGACGAGACATGTAGCAATGATAGATCTGTGACCATGACCAGCCAGCCTTTCACAAACAAAAAGCTGTGAGCCATGCTGTGCAAAATGTGTGCTTAGTTTTTTTCTAGGATATGATTGCGGATGGAAAGTGTTTACAGTGACTGCGAGGTGACAGATACCTCAACCTACAGTAGTAGCACCTGTTGGAAACTGTCCATATCATGCTGGACAGCACCACATGAGGGAGATGCGGGAGATGCTGCCATTGCTGAGGAAACTCCATCCTGACTGCTGGCACCACGGAAATTGTTTGCACTGCAAGCCAAGGAAGGTATTAAGCTGTGCACCTTTAGAGACAGTTGTACAGTTGCACCTGTTGCCTCTCACTAGGACTGTGCCCTCATTGAGAGAGTCTTTAACCATAAAATTGTTTACCCATGTGAGACTATAAGCACTAAGCATGTTGCCTCTTATAAGACTACAGCAACTTGTTGTAAGGTCCATCTGCATTCATTGTGCCACCCCCTTACACATTATCTAACCTGTCTAAAATAGTAAATAGGAATATATTTAACAAACAACCACTGTATATCAAATTTTGCCTAAAGGCTAGGAGTGCTTTCATATAATAAAAGAACATACTGTATAATAATCAGCCATTTAAGTTGTAGCTTTTCCAGCATTGCCAACAATGGTCCCTGTCTGCCTCCATTTACTAAGTACAATAACACATAACCACTGCAGTCAGTCAATGGTCACAGTGGTAATACCAGTGAATGGCCGCAGATTTCATATGCTTAGAAAGCAACTGACTCCATCCTGCAAGTAAACAGATCAGAGAAGACCAAATGAGTGGCCTAAACAGGTGAGTATATGCAACTGTATTTTATTCATTTAAAGAAGAACTCCTGCAAAAAAATAAAAATAAATTATATATATATATATATATATATATATATATATATATATATATATATATAAATAATCTTCTCATCAGCTCATCAGTGATTGTATTTGTGAGTTATCCCCTCCTTTCTGATCCTCGGCTGTGTCATGTGACCAGCCATCAGACTTTCCAAATAACCCAGCATGTTATGTGAGGACAGGAAGTCAGTTTCTCTATGTATTTCAATGGGAGCCTCAATATCAGTCTTATCGGAATGAATAGAGAAGCAACTGACTTCCTGTCCTGTGTCTGTTGGAGATCAGAGAGTTGGTCACATGACACAACTAAGGATCAGAAGGGAGATGATAGCTCACAAATACGGTCACTGATGAGAAGATTGCATTCACTACATATTACATCATGTACCTTTCTAGCAGGTCAGAGAATACATTTTTTTACGGGAGTTCTTTAAAGTGCTGCTGGCCTATGCAATGGCCAGTCTATTTAATGGTAGCAGAGCACACATTTATGTCTTGTCTTGTCTTTCTGTTTAAACTACAGACTGTAAGAAAATAATGCAGAATTACTGACTGTAATATTTGCTTAATTTAACTTTAGAACTGCATTAAACTGAAAAACTGCAATCATTTTTCTAATATATAAACTCTCAGTAACATGAGCACACAATGCAGTGGAATATCAGATTCAGGACTTTAATTTCTTCCTTCCATATAGATGCATGCTTGCTAAGTTTAAAGACTAATCTGACTGCCTAATTGGGCAGCAAGGGCTATTTCATCCATATTGCAATGACAGAATGTCACTGTCAGGCATCATTATTCTTTAAAGCCGTATCCATTGTTATTTTTTTTCCAGCTGCCTCCATGGACAGCCAATGTCTAATATAAAACACGTGCAGAAGATTCACTTCAGGGCATTTGTTGAAGTCTCATTACGCTCTGAACCCTGTTTGTTTACAGAGTCTACAGAAAGATGGTGTGACCCAGATATGCACAGTGTACATAAGGACTGATGACTCGGTAACCAGTAGATCTAAAACTATTCTCATGGATATAACATTTAATTTTTAAAAAATCGGGACCTAATGTCACAGGGACAAAAGATAAAAATAGGTTATGGTAAAATGGGACAAATAAAAATCCTGGAGACTGGACAAGCTTATGCCATGATAAAAATCAATATCACACATGTAACTATTACTGCAAGAACAAGTAGCTGGACGTGGAATGGTTTAATATCTTTGATACCTATTGAGTGTTTGAAGTCTTGCACTATTACTTTATATACAGATGCAGGCAAGCTAAACTTGATGGTTAACGCTATAAGTAAAGAATGGCAAGAAAAACATAACTAGAGATGAGCGAGCACTAAAATGCTCGGTTGCTCGTTATTCGAGTCGAACTTTTCCCGATGCTCGGGTGCTCGTTTCGAATAACGAACCCCATTGAAGTCAATGGGAGACTCGAGCATTTTTGCGGGGGACCAAGGCTCTGCCTAGGGAAGGCTGGGTGAAAACCTGGAAACCTCAGAAAATGATGGAAACACCACGGAAATGGACAGGAAACAGCAGGGGCAGCATGCATGGATGCCTCTGAAGCTGCCTAATCCCACCATTACCCCAAATTCTCAGGCAACAGCCTGGTGGTTACCCTCATGGCAATTGTGCTCACCCTGACCAAGAAAAGCCAGGCAAATACCCTTCACATGTTAGGGAAGCACCAAAATAGGTGCAACGAAGGTCCATCACCGCCTGCAGGTGACACCACTGCTCATGCTGGCACTGCAGCTGACATCAAGTTTAGTATCTGTTCTAATCAGTTGCTGTGGCTGTTGGTGGTAAAGTGGTGAGCATAGCTGCTTCCCAAGCAGTTGACCCCGGTTCCATTCCTGTCTATCGCAGGAGACAATTAAAAAATCAGTACAATATCTAATACGTCCCCTACCCGGGTAAATTGTTTGGAGAGAGGGCCTGTAGGTGGGGGGGGGGGGGGAGGTTTCGCTGGAAGAGCCAGAGGAGTGTCCCCTGGGCTAGCGTGTGTGGTGGTGACAACAGCCGGAATAGATTTGGGAAAACTATTGCTTTAACCCGTATGGTATCGATTCTTCCCAGTTTAATACCGTATACGTCCCCTATCTTGGGACCCTATATTTAATGTATTTTTCGAACACGGAAAACGGAAAAAGAGCTTGCTCTGGCCAGGGGAGTGTCTTTCCCACTGCAGCTAAGGGGACGTGTCCATGCTCTGCCTATCACAGGTCAGGAGGCAATTAAAAGAAGAAAAACAAAAAACATCAGTACAATATCTAATACGTCCCCTATCCGGGTAAATAGTATGGAGAGAGGGCCTGTAGGTGGGGGGAAGGAGGATTCGCTGGAAGAGCCAGAGGAGTGCCCCCTGGGCTAACGTGTGTGGTGGTGACAACAGCCAGAATGGATTTAGCAAAACTGTTGCATCAACCGGTATGGTATCGATTCTTCTCAGTTTAATACCGTATACGTCCCCTATCTTGGGACCTTATAGTTCATGGATTTTTCCACCACGGGAAAACGGAAAAAGAGCTTGCTCTGGCAGGGGAGTATCTTTCCCACTGCAGCTAAGGGGACGTGTCCATGCTCTGCCTATCACAGGTCAGGAGGCAATTAAAAGAAGAAAAACAAAAAACATCAGTACAATATCTAATACGTCCCCTATCCGGGTAAAAAGTTTGGAGAGAGGGCCTGTAGGTGGGGGGAAGGAGGTTTCGCTGGAAGAGCCAGAGGAGTGCCCCCTGGGCTAGCGTGTGTGGTGGTGATAACAGCCGGATGGATTTAGAATGACGACGCAGGACCCCAACTTAAAAATTTAGCATCAACCGGTACAGTCGTAAATGATGAGATTGATCAAGTGTGGTATGTATACTACTCAGTTTAAAACCGTATATGGCAGCTATCCGTAAAATGGTTTGGAGAGAGAGAAAGATAGGACAAAGACGTAAATTGTTTGAAGAGAGGGCCTGTAGGTGGGGGCGGGCAGGCTGGGGGGAAGGAGGAGTGCCCCCTGGGCTAGCGTGTGTGGTGGTGACAACAGCCGGATGGAGTTAGAATGACGACACAGGACCCCAACTTAGCATCAACTGGTACAGTCGTAAATTATGAGATTGATCAAGTGTGGCATGACTTTTTAGATGAAGATTGCATGTGGTCACGTACTCCCTGGAACCCCATAGTCACCCCTTCTCTGATGTGCTAGCCCAGAACATTCTCTGCCCCAATTCGCAAGACCTTTTGCTGTTTCCGTGTGCTGACAGTGTGGATTTACCAGTGTTGTCTGAGGAGGTGGTGGACAATGGCGAGACACAGGTGTTGGGGGGTGAGGTAGTTGTATGGGAAGCAAGTTACAGTGGGGACTCCTTGGGGGGGACTTTCTCATGATGGGACAGATTCAACTTGGGTGGATCAGGCACAGGAACAGATGATTTTTTTGGGGGGTTTATTTAACTTTTATTTAGCAAAAATAACCACAGAGATATTTATTCGTTATCTTCTCTGAGCAGTCTGGTGTTGGGGTTCGTCACTTTGATTGCGAGCTGTGCCGCTCTCTCCACAATGGTCTGTAGGTTCTTAGATGGAGACTTTGTCGGCGATTTCAGTACAGAAGGACTTGTTGCTCATCCACAGGACCTCGACCTCCTTGACATTGTGGACAAGGAATTTGCGGGTGGACCAGGAATTTGCGGAACCCTGTGGGCAGCATGTGTTTGGTCTTCTACTTGCTACCGTATACAATGTTGGGCAATATAGATTCGCAAGTAATATTATTTTTCACACCTATCCCAAAAATAATGTATGCAGTTTGCGCAAATAAAACTGGAAACAGGAATTGGAGAGAGGGCCTGTAAGTGGGGGGGCAGGCTGGGGGGAAGGAGGTTGAGCTGGAAGAGCCAGGGGAGTGCCCCCTGGGGCTAGCGTGTGTGGTGGTGACAACAGCCGGATGTAGTTAGAATGACGACGCAGGACCCCAACTTAAAAATTTAGCATCAACCGGTACAATTGTCAATTATGAGCTACATCAAGTGTGGCATGACTTTTAAATGGATATTGCATGTGGTCACGTACTCCCTGGAACCCCCATAGTCACTCCTTCCCTGATGTGCTAGCCCAGAACATTCTCTGCCCTAATTCGCAAGGCCTTTTGCTGTTTCCGTGTGCTGACAGTGGGGATTTACCAGTGTTGTCTGAGGAGGTGGCGGACAATGGCGAGACACAGGTGTCGTGGGGTGAGGTAGTTGTATGGGAAGCAAGTTACAGTGGGGACTCCTTGGGGGGGAATTTCTCATGATGGGACAGATTCAACTTGGGTGGATCAGGCACAGGAACAGATGAATTTTTTGGGGGGTTTATTTAACTTTTATTTAGCAAAAATAACCACAGAGATATTTATTCGTTATCTTCTCTGAGCAGTCTGGCGTTGGGGTTCGTCACTTTGATGGCGAGCTGTGCCGCTCTCTCCACAATGGTCTTTAGGTTCTTAGATGGAGACGTTGTGGGCGATTTCAGCACAGAAGGATTTGTTGCTCATCAACAGAACCTCAAGCTCCTTGACATGTGGACCAGGAATTTGCGGAACC
>ONZH01021680.1:0-18782 GCA_900303285.1 Rhinella marina
TGCTAAATAAAAGTTAAATAAACACAAAAGAAAATTGATCTGTTCCTGTGCCTGATCCACCCAAGTTGAATCTGTCCCATCATGAGAAAGTCCCCCCAAGGAGTCCCCACTGTAACTTGCTTCCCATACAACTACCTCACCCCCCGACACCTGTGTCTCGCCATTGTCCACCACCTTCTCAGACAACACTGGTAAATCCACACTGTCAGCACACGGAAACAGCAAAAGGTCTTGCGAATTGGGGCAGAGAATGTTCTGGGCTAGCACATCAGAGAAGGGGTGACTATGGGGTTCCAGGGAGTACGTGACCACATGCAATCTCCATCTAAAAAGTCATGCCACACTTGATCAATCTCATAATTTACGACTGTACCGGTTGATGCTAAATTTTTAAGTTGGGGTCCTGTGTCGTCATTCTAACTCCATCCGGCTGTTGTCACCACCACACACGCTAGCCCAGGGGGCACTCCTCTGGCTCTTCCAGCGAAACCTCCTTCCCCCCAGCCTGCCCCCCCACCTACAGGCCCTCTCTCCAAACAATTTACGTCTTTGTCCTATCTTTCTCTCTCTCCAAACCATTTTTCCGGATAGCTGCCATATACGGTTTTAAACTGAGTAGTATACATAGAAGACATACCACACTTGATCAATCTCATAACTTACGACTGTACCGGTTGATGCTAAATTTTTAAGTTGGGGTCCTGCGTCGTCATTCTAAATCCATCCGGCTGTTATCACCACCACACACGCTAGCCCAGGGGGCACTCCTCTGGCTCTTCCAGCGAAACCTCCTTCCCCCCAGCCTGCCCCCCCACCTACAGGCCCTCTCTCCAAACAATTTACCCGGATAGGGGACATATTAGATATTGTACTGATGTTTTTTTTTTTTAAGATACTCCCCTGGCCAGAGCAAGCTCTTTTTCCGTTTTCCGTGGTCGAAAAATCCATGAAATATAAGGTCCCAAGATAGGGGACGTATACGGTATTAAACTGAGAAGAATCGATACCATACCGGTTGATGCAACAGTTTTTCAAAATCCATTCTGGCTGTTGTCACCACCACACATGCTAGCCCAGGGGGCACTCCTCTGGCTCTTCCAGCAAAACCTCCTTCCCCCCACCTACAGGCCCTCTCTCCAAACAATTTACCCAGATAGGGGACGTATTAGATATTGTACTGATTTTTTTTTGGTTCTTCTTTTAATTGCCTCCTGCGATAGACGGGAATCGAATCCAGGTCAACTGCTTGGGAAGCAGCTATGCTCACCACTTTACCACCAACAGCCACAGCAACTGATAAGAAAAGATACTAAACTTGATGTCAGCTGCAGTGCCAGCATGAGCAGTGGTGTCACCTGCAGGCGGTGATGGACCTTCGTTGCACCTAGTTGGGTGCTTCCCTAACATGTGATGGGTATTTGCCTCGCCAGGCTGTTGCCTGAGAATTTGGGGTAATGGTGGGATTAAACAGCCTCAGAGGCATCCATGCATGCTGCCCCTGCTGTTTCCTGTCCATTTCCGTGGTGTTTCCATCATTTTCTGAGGTTTCCAGGTTTTCACCCAGGTGCAGATCTTTTCATTATACTATATTTCTGTGTAGCCTCCACTCCTGGTTTTGGCTCATAATAACTGATGTAAATAACTGATCAAATAACTGATGTGTGAACAAGGCCTAAGGTGCATCATTTCTTCTGGATCAACTTGCAGGATAACAGGCCGAACTGGATGGACAGATGTCTTTTGTGTCCTCATAAACTATGTTACCATGTTATTTCATTTAGTGTAGGCACACAAAGAAAATATAAACTTAAAGGGAACCTGTCATCTCCGAAACACCCCCTGAACTAGAGTAAGTGTTGTATAGTGTAAGTGATGCTGAATCCGAACATGTAATTTTTATCTTCGTACTCACTTCCATTCTGATGCTGTGCTCCCACAAACCTGCAGTAAAATGCACTCACTGGACTCCAGTGCTCACTCACATAATGGAGAGGACTCAAAGAAGAGTCCAGTGAGTGCATTTTACTGCAGGTTTGTGGGAGCACAGCGTCGGAATGGAAGTGAGTATGAAGATAAAACTTACATATTCAGATTCAGCACCACTTACACTATACACTGCTTACTCTAGTTCAGGGGGTGTTTCGGTGATGACAGGTTCCCTTTAAAGGCTATGTACACCTTTGGAGTTTATTATTATTATTATTATTATTATTATTATTATTATTATTAACTCACTCATTTTGAGCTAAACCCATTTCTTCAATTGATCTTTATTAAAAATGTTGAGTTCCTTTCTCTGTACAGCCTTGAGATTCTCTAGTAGCAATCTGTCTGTTTACAGTCTCTTCTATCTGGCTCCTTACCTCTGACCTCCTAAAACAGGAATCAGCAACCTTCGGCACTCTAGCTGTGGGGAAACTACAACTCCCCACATGCACACCTGCTTCACTGTTCTCAGAACTCTCATAGAAATATTTGGTGCATGCTGGGAGTTGTTGTTTCACAACAGCTACAGTGCCAGAGGTTGTCTACCCCTGTCCTAAACACTCATTATAGCTAAATCTTATCATATCTTACTGATAATACTGTGACTTTTTAGTAATTTAGAGATAAAGGTTATTAGATGACCAGCACAAAGTGAAAGAAGGATTCACACAGCTAGACAAACATTCAAAGGGATTATCTAACTTCAGAAAATATAATTTATTATGTAGAGAAAGTTCATACAAGCCACTTACTAATGTATTGTTATTATCCATATTACTTCCTTTACTTCCTTTTTCCATCAAATTATACACTGCTGGTTTCCATGGTTATGACCACCCTGCAATCCAGTAGAAGTGGTTGTGCTTGCACACTATAGAAAAAAAGAACCAGCTTATGTGTACTCCCACAGTCCTGGCCAATAGAATGACTGACACTTTGTCTTGTGCAAGCATGCCACTGATGATGAATTTCTGGTTGGTTAGAACCATGGAAACAATCAGTGTATAATGTGGTAGAAAAATGAATCCAGCCAGCAAATGAGGCAATATGTACAATAACAATACATGAGTAAGTGTCTTACATTAACTTTCTCTACATGATAAATGCCACTTACTGAAGTGAGATAACCCCTTAAAAAAATTAAGTTGCTTTTCTGGGACCATAATGTATTCAGTAACTTTAATTAATATGGGTGGAAAGAAAAAAATCAATTTAACTTTTTTGGTATGAGCTTCACTGTGATATATAAACGATATGTTAACTTTTTTCTGCAAGCTGTTATGATTACAATGATACTAATTAATGGAAGACAGTCCTCGTGATATTTCACAATTAAATAGGCGAGCAGCAGGATAAATAAATTTAGAAGTAGGTCATCTTCCTTTGAGCCAAAATTCAAATAATACACTTCCTAGCGCTGCCTATAACAATATAACACCTTTACCAGGATAAGAGAGTATCAAGAGTACTTTGAGCTTTGATTTTAAAGGGGTTGTTTAGATATAAGTAGCTGTTCATCAAACAATATTGAAGCATCATGCACCATAACACAAGTGATTTTTTCCTAAGAATTTCTTGAGTACTCCTAATATCAAAATTAGGGTCAACTCAAGTTTCAAATTAATTCTTCTTCCAGGACTCAATTACATCACTGTCCAATATAAATCACAATATAAACCATAACATTTCATATCATAAACAACAGAATACCCCTCATTTACTAAATCTTTATACCATTCCAATGCTAAATTGGAATGAACACCTATTTCTCAATATATTCTAATAGCACTTATTAATACTAGCTTTTAGGAAAAACCTTTTCTTCTGATGTGGATAGTAACATAATCAAAACTAGCCAATTGCTATTGTTAGCACCTTATTTGGAATGTGACATCAATAAGCAAGTCTCCTTGTAGGCCAACTTCACATGAGCGCATTCACTCTGGGAAAACAGCCCCATGTGACGGCTGTATTTTCCACCCTAGACACCCTACTCCTTTGATGTGAACTCACAGCATCACAAATTATTATAATTCTGTGAGCTCACGTCAGAAGACCAGTTTTCATGCCAAGAAATACAGTACCATCATCATACAAAGACGGTTTCCTGGACTGAATAAACTACTGAGAGATTGGCCATAGAAGCAATAGCATACTTGTAACATTAAGCAATGCTGGAATGCAAGAAAAGTCTTAGAAGAGCCCATAAATATTTATGCAACTGAACCAAAGCCTTTAAAATAAGACTATATTGAATTGACGCCACAGCCCTGCTTCCCATTATAACTAACAGTAAACCCATGTTATAAAACCTATGTATTTTTTACAATGTAAATATTAATAAACTTTCTTCTCTAATCTATTGTTCCCTTATGTGCAATCTATATTTAATGGAGTTGTCTCACTTTAGCAAAGTTAATACAAGGCACTTACTAATGTATTGTGATTGTCCATATTGTGTCCCTTGCCAGCTTGATTCATTTTTCCATCACAATGTACACTGCTAGTATCCAGGGGTAATCACCACCCTTCAATCCAGCAGCGGTGGCCATGCTTGCACACTATAGGAAAAAGCTCCAGCTTATGTGAATTTCCTGGTCCAGGAAACCAGAAAGGCTGGCCCTTTATCTTATAGGTCACTGTTCCTCAATTCCAGTCCTCAGGGCCCACTTGCCAGTCATGATGAGAACATAGTCCTGCCACTTTACAAATCACTAGTCAGACCACACATGGAGTACTGTGTACAGTTCTGGGCTCCTGTGAACAAGGCAGACATAGCAGAGCTGGAGAGGGTTCAGAGGAGGGCAACTAAAGTAATAACTGGAATGGGTGGACTACAGTACCCAGAAAGATTATCAAAATTAGGGTTATTCACTTTAGAAAAAAGACGACTGAGGGGAGATCTAATAACTATGTATAAATATATCAGAGGTCAGTACAGAGATCTCTCCCATGATCTATTTATCCCCAGGACTGTGACTGTGACGAGGGGACATCCTCTGCGTCTGGAGGAAAGAAGGTTTGTACATAAACATAGAAGAGGATTCTTTACGGTAAGAGCAGTGAGACTGTGGAACTCTCTGCCTAAGGAGGTGGCGATGGTAAGTTCACTAAAAGAGTTCAAGAAGGGCCTGGATGTATTTCTGGAGGGTAATAATATTACAGGTTATAGTTACTAGAAAGGGGTCGTTGATCCAGGGAGTTATTCTGATTGCCTGATTAGGGGAAAAAATTCCTTCCCAACTCCAAAGTGAGGAAAATTGGCTTCTACCTCACAGGGGTTTTTTTTGCCTTCCTCTGGATCAACTTGTAGGAAAACAGGCTGAACTGGATGGACAGATGTCTTTTTTCGGCCTTACAAACTATGTTACTATGTTACTATGTTTCCAGGATTTCCTTAGTAGAAGAGGATTCTTTACGGTAAGAGCAGTGAGACTATGGCAATCTCTGCCTGAGGAGGTGGTAATGGCAAGTTCACTAAAAGAGTTCAAGAGGGGCCTGGATGCATTTCTGGAGGGTATTACAGGTTATAGTTACTAGAGAGGGGTCGTTGATCCAGGGAGTTATTCTGATTGCCTGATTGGAGTCGGGAAGGAATTTTTCCCCCTAAAGTGAGGAAAATTGGCTTCTACCTCACAGGGTTTTTTTTTGCCTTCCTCTGGATCAACTTGTAGGAAAACAGGCTGAACTAGATGGACAGATGTCTTTTTTTGGCCTTACAAACTATGTTACTATGTTACTATGTTTCCAGGATTTCCTTAGTATTGAGCAGATGATACCATTAGTGTCAGTGTATCACGATTTACCACAGGTATTCATTCTGCAGTATATTCTCAGATTGTTATGGGCAAGTGGCCCTAAGGAATGGAATTGAGGAACACTCTTCTAGGTGATTAGACTAATAAAATAGATTGGGAATAAATCGCAGAATAAGTGAAAGTCACCAGTAAAGACTCATGTTTAATAAATAGCTACTTGAATCTGAATGCGGAGCATACTGTATTTATATCAAAGCCGGAAGTACTCTCGATACTCCCTTATCTTAGTAAAGATTTTCTATTGTTAGAAAAACACAGCATAGAAGTGTATTGTTTGAATCTTCTGTTGTGTTCTTCAGCAGTGCATGATCTCTTTCACACATCAATGTTTTGGTCAGTGTTTGGTCTGTGATTTTCATCAATGATTATGAACCAAAACCAGGAATGGACCTTCTAATGAAATTAAGTATAATTTGCATCTGTTCTGTGTTTTTGACTTGCACCTGGTTTTGGCTCACAATCACTGATGGAAATTACTGACCAAAACAATGAAGCGTGACAAAGGCATAAATGTATTTACATGTAGCCAAGGGGTTAAATAAATATTGATCCTTGTAGTTTACTTAATACTCTTATGAATTATATTTAGAAAATAAGTTGTGCACTCATGTGTCACCATGTACTTCTGATTTACAATATATACTGTACCTGAAAGATATTTTCTGTGTTGTTTCACAGGTATTTAACCACCTGTCTACCACCGCACGATTTTATACATTGCGGCGGTAAGCTCTTATCTGTAAACCGACGTACAAAAGCATCGGGTTACATAGCGATCTGTCAGTGGCCCGTGCTGCCGCAGATTACTGTGGCCATGCTGTCATTACACAGCTGTGGTCACAGGGAGATGTGCTGTGGCCAGCAGGAGCAGTCATGCAGTAATATACGGTTGTAGCATCCAGCTACAAGCGTCTCTTACATTGTGAAATCTAAAAGTCGTCAGGGAGCGCTTTTTTGTTATGTAAGAGTGCCACCTGCTGGCTATAAAATGAACTGTCAGCCTGCAGGCTGGGAATTAACCTCTTCCTGCCTTGACTGTGGCAGGGGGTTAATTCCTTTTCTATGTTAGTGTTACCCAGTGTTCCATTTAGTTTGTACTGGTGACTTGTATTATTCCTTCCTATGTGCATAACCTTACATTTGTCAGTGTTGGGAGAACCTCATCTGCCACTTCTCTGCCCAGGCCTCCAATCTATCCAGATTCCTCTGTAGTAGTGTACTGTCCTCTTCTGTGTTAATTACTTTACACAGTTTAGTGTCATCTGCAAAAAATGATATTGTACTGTACAAGCCTTCTACAAGATCATTAATAAATATATTGAAGAGAAGTGGGCCCAATACTGACCTCTGTGGTACCCCACTAGTTACAGTGACCCAATCTGAGAATGTGCAGTTAATAACCACCCTCTGTTTTCATATATATATATATATATATATATATATATATATATATATATAAAACATTTATTTGAATTTTCAAATAAAAGATGGTACAGCATTTCAGTTGTGAAAACGACAGTACTTACACATCGCAAATCAAACATTTTATAAACAATGTACATTAGTACTCTATTATCAGAATCAAAAATATCCAAAATACCCAATCAATGATATAAGGTACAAACGTAAGGTTATCTACGATGTATAGTTCCAGTTAGGAACACATCTCAATTGTTTTTATATCATAAAGTCGTACTTCTAGGTAAGTATTCAAGAATAAGACTTGAACAAAGATAGGCAAACAGAAAACAAAAACACTTCGGGGAAAGGAGCGGGAGAGGGAAGGAAAGGGGAGGATGATGGGGAAGAAGGGTAGGATGAGGATTAAAGCAGCGAATTGTCAATTTTGGGATTGATGTGGCTTACCTTGATTACCTTGATAGGTAGCCCAAGGCATCCAGATGGATGTGAATTTTTTATTAGTGTGGGTTTCCCATGCAATCAGTTGTTCAAAGCGATAAATATTATCTATTTTAGCCTGCCAATGTGGAATAGATGGGATTTCATCGGACTTCCATAGTTGAGCTAAGAGAATTCTTGCTGCTGCTATAAGAGGGTGTAATAGTGCAGTTACTTTTCTGGGGAGATGTGGGTCAGAAAATAAGTGTAGTAGAAACATCTGAGGTTTAGGGGGTATATCTCTTTTGAATATTTGGGACAATTCCTTTGAGATATTGTTCCAGTATCCAACAACAGGTTGGCATTGCCACCATATGTGATAGTAAGTACCCTTGGCTGATCCACATCTCCAGCAATTATTATTGCAATCGGGGAAGATTTTTGCTAGGCACGAAGGGGTATAATGCCATCTCGTTAAGATTTTATAGTCGTTCTCTTGCAGTTTGATGCATCTAGAGATAACTTTAGTTTGAGTTAGGAGGGTTTTCACTTCCGAAGAAGATAATCTTTTCTCCAGGTCCGTTTCCCATTTTGTAAAAACCAATGGTCTACAGTGTTGATGGTAGGTAAAATGATGGAGTAAAGAGTGGAGATCTTATTTTTCCGTTCTCTCGTTTGCAACATCATCTTCTCGAAAGGAGATTGTTCAGGTTGTGTAACGTGTGCTTTAAGGTGGGTTTTTGCATAATTTATTAAATGTTTAATGTGGAAAGAGGATAGGTCTTTCAACTCAGGGGAGGTAGTAAAGGAGTCTATTGAACATCCATTTTGTGGGTCCCATATATCCATAATAGGTGTTGTAAAGGAGTACATGGATGGGGGTAGAGTGTCTCTGAAGGCAGAGGGGGCATCTAGAAGGACATCTCTTATTTGCAACAGATCTTGTGAATTAGGTAGCAGCCTATCCTTCATGCCTTCTCCAGACCACAAAGCGATGGAATATTTAGTCAGTGCATTATGTGTATTGAGGTTTTCATGTGGAGTTTTCCTTGGTGAAAGCAAAAGAGAGCGTATTGGTAACTCCGACATACTTAAAGGGGTTGTCCGGGTTCAGAGAAGAACCCGGACATACCTGCAATTTCACCCAGGCAGCCCGCCTGAAGAGGGCATCGGAGCATCCTATGCTCCGATGCCCTCCTTTGCCCTGCGCTAATTAGCGCAGGGCAAAGGAATTTCGCCGGGTTCCGGTGACGTACCGGTCCCTGCCGGGCAGAGGCTTCAGCCCGGCAGTGAGTCGGTGACGTCATCGGCGCTGATGGACAGGCTTCAGCGCTGCCCTAGCCAGTAAAACGGCTAGGGCAGCGCTAAAGCCGGCCCATTAAGGCCGGTGACGTCACCGAACTCACTGCCGGGCGGAAGTACCCGCCCGGCAGCGAGTATTTACAAAACAAGAGACCTTGCCCTGCGCGATCTAGCGCAGGGCAAGGGGGGGGGCATCAGAGCATGAGATGCTCCGATGTCCTCTTCAGGCAGGCTGCCTGGGTGAAATTGCAGGTATGTCCGGGTTCTTCTCTGAACCCGGACAACCCCTTTAATTCAGCGTGTATGTCCCACCTATCTGTGGAGGCTTTCAGCAAATTCAGCATATTCAAACATCTGACCCCATGGTAATGTTTAAAGTCGGGAATTCCCAGACCTCCCCGTGATGTGTGATGGACTATATATTTGTTTGCCAGTCTAGGTCTTTGCTTACGCCACTAAAAAATGGATAGAACTGACTTGAGTTTAGTAAAAAAGACATCTGGAAGTTTGATGGGTAAGGCTTGTAGAAAATATAATATTTTTGGGAGAACCACAGTTTTGATCAGTGTGCGTCTACCAAACCATGAAACAAATGAGATGTCCCATGCTTGTAGAGTTGTTTTTATCTGATTAGGGAGAGGGAGGAAATTGGCTTTGTATAAATGGGAAATATCGGAGGTGAGGTTTATCCCTAGGAACTTTGTTGATGCTTCGACCCAGGGAAAAGGGAATTTCCTTTGCAGATCTAAACTTATTGTTTTGGTTAGGGATACATTAAGTATTTGAGATTTAGATATGTTTATTTTAAAGTTAGATAATTTGCCAAAATGTTCGAAAACAGCCATTATGGCTGGAAGAGCTTCACTAGGATTGGAAATAAACAGAAGTACATAATCCGCGAAAGCTGCTAGTTTATGTTCCCGATCCCCTATGATGATACCTTTGATCCTGGGGTCCTCCCTGAACGATTGCAAAAGAGTTTCAATTGTGAGAACAAATAATAATGGCGAGAGGGGACAGCCTTGCCTAGTGCCGTTTCGGATGTCAAATATTGGTGAAAGAGTACCATTTACCCATATCCTGGCCTTTGGCGAACTATACATGGACATAACTGCATTTATAAATGGAGTAGGGATACCGAATCTGGAGAGGGCTCTTGACATGAAAAGCCAATCCACCCGATCGAACGCCTTTTCGGCATCAGTACTGAGTAGCACCAAAGGGGAGGATACCTTCTTGGCTTGCTGGATGATATGGAGAGCTCTAGTGGTATTCATCTTCCCTTCCCCTGTCACAAAACCCACTTGTTCAGGGCAAATTAAGGTTGGGAGGAGAGGTTGAAGCCTATTAGCTAACATCTTGGCAAAAAGCTTTAGATCATTGTCAAGAACAGAAATGGGGCAGTATCTGGCACAATGAGATGCATCTTTGCCCTCTTTTGGGATTATTGTTATATGAGCGGTAAACATCTGATTCGGCAAAGATTGTCCAGTAAGGGTGGTATTGCATACCGCTAGCAAGTGCGGGAGAAGAATGGAGCTGAGCTTTTTGTAATATATTGTGGGCAGGCCGTCCGGTCCTGGAGCTTTATTTAAAGGGGAATTCTTTAATGCCAATTCCAGATCTGATAGAGTGAATGGAGCTGCTAAAGCTAAGATCTGTTCCTGGTTTAGTGTGGGGAGGGATAAAGAAGATATCCAATTATCAATGTAGAGCTTTCGGTCTAGGGAAGTATTAGATAGTAAGGAGTTTTGCAAATTATATAACTCACTGTAAAATTCCGTAAATTTCTGAGCTATATTTTCAGTGGTACGAAGGTCTTGAGCGCTTTTAGATTTGATATTGGTAATATATGACCTCGCTTTACGTTTACGGATTTGGGAAAGTAAAAACTTGGAAGCCTTATCTCCATGGGCATAATATTTCTGTTGAGTGGATAGAAAGAGTTTTGCCATGTAAATGTTCAGTAGGTTTTTAAGGTCATTTCTTGCTTTTGACAATTTCTCTAATGTCTCCGAACAAAAAAAGATCTTTTATGTTCCAACTCCAGCGAAAGAATCTGCTCATGGAGATCAACAATGGATTTTTGTCTAATTTTGTTGAGATCGGCACTTAAGCTTATAAAGTGGCCTTTAATTACCGGTTTATGTGCTTCCCAGAGTAAACCTGGGAAAACATTTGGGGATGAGTTTAATGTAAAGTATTCTTTTAGCGCTGATGAGATTTTTTCCACATTTTTATCATTGTCTAAAAGAGTGCTATTAAGTCTCCACAGATATTGAGCTTTAGGAAGTCCTATTAATCTGATGGAAATAAAGACAGGAGTGTGGTCTGAAAGTAGGATGGGTCCTATTGAGGCAGAGCTACATAGGTGGAGTTGTGCAGGTGGGGTGAATAGGTAATCTAATCTATGATATGAATTGTGGGTGAGAGAATAGAAGGAGTAATCTCTGTTGCACGGATGTAGAGATCTCCATATATCTACCAATACAAAGTCTGCTAACTTCCGGTTAACTCTATGTATGTTATTGGCAGGTATAGAGGATATTGAAGTGGAGGAGTCTAGGGTAGGATTCAGAGTGAGATTAAAATCACCTTCTAGTATGATACAGCCCTCGGCAAATGATCTGAACATTTCAAGAGTATGACATAGCCATGTCGCTTGATTTACATTAGGGGCATACAAATTGCCAAAGGTATACATCTGATCTCCTATTATACCATTTAGAAAGGTGTATCGCCCATCAGAGTCGTATAAGGCTGAACGCGCAGAAAAAGAGATATTTCTATGGATAATAATACTAGTTCCCCTGGAAGCTGAGGATGGAGATGTGCTATTATACCACTGGGAGTATATCAGATGACTCACCCGTGGCACATGTTTTTCTCTGAAATGAGTTTCCTGTAGGAAAGCTACACCTACTTGGTTTTTGTGGAGATACTTGTAGACTTGACTTCTCTTTTCCGGCGCGTTCAGACCCTTCACATTAAAGGAACATATCTTTAGTTCAGCCATGGTCATTGTAGAGTGACATATTCTGGTATGCTAGTAATGAAAGCACAGGTACTGTTAGGTAGAGTAACCACATACAGAGCTTTAAATATAATATTCTCAATCCTAACTTGGAGGGGAAGAAGGGAAGTTGAGGGTAGAAGAGGAAATGGGGAGAGGTATTGAAGAACCAAACAGATTCAAACATAATGAGCATAGATTGTTCAGAGTTAAAAAACTGAGATAAACTACGCCAATGTAACAAAAGAAGTATGGTTAGTATACATGATGGTGGGTGAGGACCTTCCGTTAGTATAGCCAGAAGTCTCAACCCAGGGCAGACATTGTTATAAGCGGGTATAGGAAACCCGTAAACATCTTAAATTGGTTACATTAAACCTGTAATTAGGCAAACCCCATTTGTTATGTAGAAGGTACCCTCTATACAGGTTTATTGTGATTGAGGCATTCAATAAAGCTTAAAAGCTAAATGAGGATGGAATCAGATATATGGAGAAGGATAGGGCAGTATTTTATAGGTGAGAACGGAAGAGAAGAAGATAGAAAAGCCAAGATCAGACATAAGTTAAGAAACCATATAGGTCAACGAGACATCAGGTCAGTCAGCTTCCAGTTGTTGTGCATCTAGGATCCTAAGCCTTTTCGGAGTGAGCTTGTTTGGAGTATTTATTCCTCTCTGCGGTTTCCCTGAGCGTACTGGTGTCCAAGGTGCGGTCTTCGGTAACTGAAGTAGTTCAGCAATATTTTGAGCCTGGCATCAGACCGGGATGTCCAGAGGTTCTATATCCAGGGCTTGATATTGTCACAGCGCGGTGTGGGTGGGGAAACGCCACACCGAGCATACACCGAAACACTACAGTGAGTTGAGGACCGGATCAGCAGGTAAGAAGCCAGTGGCAAGGAATACCACTGAACCAAGTGCACCGGAAATACCAGGAACCAAATCCAGAGGGCAGAAACCCAGTGAGCCCCGTTCTTCACAGAGCCCCAGATGGTAGGGATGCACTTATCCAAAACTCACTGGCTGCACCTCCAGGATGGTCCCGGTGCACCTGGCAACTTACCTGCTGATACTGCTGGAAGAAGCACCAGCAGCCCACACACCAAAGACTGGAACCCAGGCACATGTACTGTAACCCGAACACCTAACAGTACACACAACACACCTAGGAACCAGCTCACCAGCAACAACTCACAGTTTCGCTGTTCCCCCTCCGGGGAACCCTGGAGCCCTCTCACCGAAGGCACATACATACAGGGAATGTCTGGACTTCAAGTCAGAAGACACATGGCAGTCACAGACCAAACACCCACCCAGAACATTAACCACACACCACATAACCGGTATAAGGGAAGGGGATGAGAAGACCTCTGGAAGACCTCGATGACATATTAGGTGGCCACAAGGACTGGGCAGATGGAATCCCAGGAAAGGTGCATAGCTCCAGCACCAACGGAGGCTGGAGCACAACTAACCCACCAGGCTAGCAACAACAGAATAAAAGCACCTAGTGACCACACCCAGGTCAATATGTTAACTAGAGATGAGCGAGCACTAAAATGCTCGGGTGCTCGTTATTCGAGTCGAACTTTTCCCGATGCTCGGGTGCTCGTTTCGAATAACGAACCCCATTGAAGTCAATGGGAGACTCAAGCATTTTTGCGGGGGACCAAGGCTCTGCCTAGGGAAGGCTGGGTGAAAACCTGGAAACCTCAGAAAATGATGGAAACACCACGGAAATGGACAGGAAACAGCAGGGGCAGCATGCATGGATGCCTCTGAGGCTGCCTAATCCCACCATTACCCCAAATTCTCAGGCAACAGCCTGGTGGTTACCCTCATGGCAATTGTGCTCACCCAGACCAAGAAAGGCGAGGCAAATACCCATCACATGTTAGGGAAGCACCCAACTAGGTGCAACGAAGGTCCATCACCGCCTGCAGGTGACACCACTGCTCATGCTGGCACTGCAGCTGAAATCAAGTTTAGTATCTGATCTTATCAGTTGCTGTGCCTGCTGGTGGTATAGTGGTGAGCATAGCTACTTCCCAAGCAGTTGATCTGGGTTCGATTCCCATCTATCGCAGGAGGCAATTCAGAATCAGTACAATATCTAATACGTCACCTATCCGGCTAAATTGTTTGTAGAGAGGGCCTGTAGGTGGGGGGCAGGAGGTTGAGCTGGAAGAGCCAGAGGAGTGCCCCCTGGGCTAGCGTGTGTGGTGGTGACAGCAGCCGGAATGGATTTGGAAAAACTGTTGCTTTAACCTGTATGGTATCGATTCTTCTCAGTTTAATACCGTATACATCCCCTATCTTGGGACCCTATATTTAATGGATTTTTCGAACACGGAAAACGGAAAAAGAGCTTGCTCTGGCCAGGGGAGTGTCCATGCTCTGCCTATCACAGGTCATGAGGCAGATAAAAGAAGAACAAAAACAAACATCAGTACAACTTCTGATACGTCCCCTATCCGGCTAAATTGTTTGTAGAGAAGGCCTGTAGGTGGGCGGGGCGGACTGGGGCAAGGAAGTTTCGCTGGAAGAGCCAGAGGAGTGCCCCCTGGGCTAGCGTGTGTGGTGGTGACAATAGCCGGATGGATTTAGAATGACGACGCAGGACCCCAACTTAAAAATTTAGCATCAACCGGTACAGTCGTAAATTATGAGATTGATCAACTGTGGTATGTATACTACTCAGTTTAAAACCGTATATGGCAGCTATCCGGAAAAATGGTTTGGAGAGAGAGAAAGATAGGACAAAGACGTAAATTGTTTGGAGAGAGGGCCTGTAGGTGGGGGGGGCAGGGCTGGGGGAAGGAGGTTTCGCTGGAAGAGCCAGAGGAGTGCCCCCTGGGATAGCGTGTGTGGTGGTGACAACAGCCGGATGGAGTTAGAATGACGACACAGGACCCCAACATAAAATCAACCGGTACAGTCGTAAATTATGAGATTGATCAAGTGTGGCATGACTTTTTAGATGGAGATTGCATGTGGTCACGTACTCCCTGGAACCCCATAGTCACCCCTTCTCTGATGTGCTAGCCCAGAACATTCTCTGCCCCAATTCGCAAGACCTTTTGCTGTTTCCGTGTGCTGACAGTGGGGATTTACCAGTGTTGTCTGAGGAGGTGGTGGACAATGGCAAGACACAGGTGTCGGGGGGTGAGGTAGTTGTATGGGAAGCAAGTTACAGTGGGGACTCCTTGGGGGGACTTTCTCATGATGGGACAGATTCAACTTGGGTGGATCAGGCACAGGAACAGATTAATTTTTTGGGGGGTTTATTTAACTTTTATTTAGCAAAAATAACCACAGAGATATTTATTCGTTATCTTCTCTGCGCAGTCTGGCGTTGGGGTTCCTCACTTTGATGGCGAGCTGTGCCGCTCTCTCCACAATGGTCTGTGTGTTCTTAGATGGAGACTTTGTCGGCGATTTCAGTACAGAAGGACATGTTGCTCATCCACAGAACCTCGTCCTCCTTGACATTGTGGACAAGGAATTTGCGGGTGGACCAGGAATTTGCGGAACCCTGTGAGCAGCATGTGTTTGGTCTTCTACTTGCTACCGTATCCAATGTTTGGGCAATATAGATTCGCAAGTAATATTATTTTTCACACCTATCCCAAAAATAAAAATGTATGCAGTATGCGCAAATAAAACTTGGTACTGGAATTGGAAAGAGGGCCTGTAGGTGGACCTCCAGAAAAATTGTTTGAATAGAGGGCCTGTAGGTGGAACTCTGGAAAAATTGTTTGAATAGAGGGCCTGTAGGTGGACCTCTGGAAAAATTGTTTGAATAGAGGGCCTTTAGGGGGCCCTCCTGAAAAATTGTGCTAAAAGTGTGCCAGTTGGACCTCTAAAAAATGGCGTTTTTTGGGTCAGCGTTAGGCAAAGACGATATGGAGGAGGAAGAGGAGTAGAGAAGAGGAGTAGAGAAGAGGAATCGGATACATAAGTTATTTAAATCTTTAGCTGCTTTCCCCCGGAGGAGATTTGAATTCCGGTGAAATCCAGGCTTTGTTCATTTTAATAAGCGTCAGCCTGTCAGCGCTGTCAGCGCTGTCAGTTGACAGGCGTGTACGCTTATCGGTGATGATGCCACCAGCTGCACTGAATACCCGCTCTGACAGCACGCTAGCGGCAGGGCAGGCCAGCACCTCCAAGGCGTACAGCGCCAGTTCAGGCCACGTGTCCAGCTTTGAAACCCAGTAGTTGTATGGAGCAGAGTGATCGCTACGGACGTTGGTATGGTCAGCTAGGTACTCCCTCACCATCTTTCTGTACAGCTCCCCCCTACTCTGCCTAGACTGGGGACAGGTGACAGTGTCTTGCTGGGGTGACATAAAACTGGCAAAGGCCTTGGAGAGCGTTCCCCTGCCAGTGCTGGACAAGCTGCCTGCTCGCCTCCTCTCCCCCGCTACTTGGCCCACAGAACCATGCCCTCTGCCGCTAGCGGCGTCAGATGGGAAGAATTGTTTCAGCTTGTGCACCAGGGCCTGTTGATACCTATTCACTCTCATACTCCTTTCCTCTGCAGGGATGAGAGTGGAAAGGTTCTGCTTGTACCGTGGGTCCAGGATAGTGAACACCCAGTAATCGGTGTTGGAAAAAATTCTTCTAACGCGAGGGTCACGGGATAGGCAGCCTAACATGAAGTCTGCCATGTGCGCCAGAGTCCCAACACGTAACAATTCCCTCTCCTCACTGACCTGACTCTCCATTTCCTCCTCCTCCTCCTCCTCCTCCTCCTCCAAGTCCTCCTCTTCAGCCCATACACGCTCAAGAGTTAAGGACTGAGCACTGGTACCCTCTACTGTCTCGCCGACATTCTCCTCCTCTTCCTCCTCATTCTCATCCCCCTCCTCCGATACGCGCTGAGAAACAGACCGGAGGGTGCTCTGGCTATCAAGCGACGTATCTTCCTCCACCGTCTCTTGTGACAAGCGCAAAGCATCCGACTTGATGCTGAGCAGTGAGTTTTTCAACAGGCAAAGCAGAGGGATGGTGAGGCTGATAATAGCGGCATCGCCGCTAACCATCTGTGTTGACTCCTCAAAGTTGCTCAACACCTGGCAGATATCAGACATCCACGTCCACTCCTCATTGTAGACTTGAGGAATCTGAGAGACCTGACTACCAGTTCTGGTGGAAGATGACATCTGGCAGTCTACAATCACTCTGCGCTGCTGGTAAACTCTGGATAACATGTTTAATGTGGAATTCCATCTCGTGGGCAAGTCGCACAACAGTCGGTGAGCGGGCAGTGGTAGACGGCGCTGCGCTGCCCTGAGAGTGGCAGCATCTGTGCTCGACTTGCGGAAATGCGCACAGATGCGGCGCACCTTGGTGAGCAAATCAGACAGATTGGGGTATGTCTTGAGGAACCGTTGAACAATGAGGTTGAACACGTGGGCCAGGCATGGCACATGTGTCAGTCTGCCGAGTTGCAGAGCCGCCACCAGGTTACGCCTGTTGTCACACACAACCATGCCTGGCTTGAGGTTCAGCGGTGCCAGCCACACATCGGTCTGCGCCGTGATGCCCTGTAACAGCTCTTGGACAGTGTGCCTTTTGTCACCTAAGCTCAGCAGTTTGAGCACCGCCTGCTGGCGCTTACCCACGGCACTGCTGCTGCGCCTAGAGCTACCGACTGAAGGCGCTGTGCCCACGGATGGTAATTCGGTGGAGGAGGAGGAGGGGTCGGAGGAGGAGGAGGCATAGTACGTCTAAGAGACCGTGACCGAGGTAGGCCCCGCAATCCTCGGTGTGGGCAGTACATGAGCGGCACCAGGGTCAGTCTCGGTCCCAGCCTCCACCAAGTTAACCCAATGTGCCGTCAGTGAGATATAGTGTCCCTGCCCGGCAGCACTTGTCCACGTGTCCGTGGTTAGGTGGACCTTATCACTAACTGCGTTGGTCAGGGCACGGATGATGTTCTGTGACACGTGCTGGTGTAGGGCTGGGACGGCACATCGTGAAAAATAGTGGCGGCTGGGGACGGAATACCGAGGGGCAGCCACCGCCATGAGATTTCGAAAGGCCTCGGTCTCTACCAGCCTATAGGGCAGCATCTCCAGGCTAAGCAATTTGGAGATGTGGACATTGAGGGCTTGGGCATGTGGGTGGGTGGAACTGTATTTCCTCTTGCGCTCTAGCGTCTGCTGTAAAGACAGCTGAACGCTGCGCTGGGACACGTTGGTGGACACTGTGGAGGATCGTGGAGGTGAAGGTGTGGTTTTCCGGCGGGAGGCGCTCGTGCCGGGGTCCTGGGCAGGGGGTTGACTAGCAGAGGCAGCGAGTGACGCGGGGGGTTGACTAGCAGAGGTAGCGAGTGACACAGGGGAAGGAGCAGTGGTGTGACCCGCAGGAGGTGGTGAACGGCCTTGGTTCCATTGAGTGGGGTGTTTAGCACTCATATGCCTGCGCATGCTGGTGGTGGTTAGGCTAGTAGTGGTGGCACCCCTGCTGATCCTGGTGTGGCACAGGTTGCACACCACAGTCCGTCGGTCATCCTCACTTTCTTTAAAGAACCTCCAGACTTGCGTATATCTAGGCCTCGCCACGGGAGCTTCACTACGTGAAACAGTTGCTGATGATGCACCAGCTCTGGCCCTGCTTCTACCTCTGGCCACACCACTGCCTCTTACAACCTGTTCTGGTGCAGCACTCGCCTCCGCCTCAGAAGCACTGTCTTCACTCGGCATATCAACCCAGCTTGGGTCAGTCACCTCGTCATCCTCCGATTCCTCAGTCTGCTCCCTCCTCGGAATTCCTCCCCTAACAACAACTTCACCACTGTCTTGACAACCGTGTCTCC